>JAOTQE010036341.1:0-10126 GCA_025631205.1 Nesometra sesokonis
TATTTTTGAGTTGGATCCCCATTTTTCGACTTTACAGTCCAAGATGCTCTGTATGAGCATCTAAAGGTTTATTATATATTCAAAAATGGTCTATAAAAAGGGATCCTCCCCTCCCAAAACCACCCCTTGGCACAGTCAGTCTTTCTGTGCCCTTCCAACTGTGGATCTGAATAATAATTGTGTTTAATTGGCCCTTTATGAAAACTTAATTTAAACACAGTGTGCTTCTAAGAGTGCACCAGAGAGCATAAACATTTTCCGGGACCTAGGCGGGCCCTGGACCCACGGCCATTTGCCGTTTTTCCGATAAAAGTATGATCATGGTATACCTGCAACTCTAACGCATTATGCGTGAGTTTGACGCATATGAGCATATTTTATGACGCCTCACACACAATTTAATGTATTTTACGCATTAGCAGAATTCTCACTCATGAATAAATAAACAGTCATTTCCAATAGTTTTTCTCACGCGTGACACAATATAGAGGAAAATACACTCTTAATGTAAACGAGTGAAACTTCACTCTTTTGGAGTGAATATAAAGCGTGAGAGTGACCTGAGGGACCACTCTTAAAAGAGAGAATTATCAGCACTCAAAATGCACTCATCTGGAGTGAATTTTCTGCAAAAGAGTGAGTGATTTCACTCGAATAGAGTGAATTTTCAGTCGATTGGAGTGAATTTCACTCTTTTTAGAGTGGTCCCTCAGGTCACTCCATAAAGAGTGGATTTTCACTCTTTTACGTTAAGAGAGTACGGTAAAAACCGGCCCAAAACAGCCATAATTAGGGTTAGGGTAGAAACTGCCCAAAAATGGTCAGATGTTTTTTTTTTTTTGCTTGTCACACCGAACTGGGAGGGGACGTGGTCCAGGTAGTGGTGGCGGGGTTTGTCTCACGGAAAAAGTTGCCAGGTATATGATGGTCCGCTTCTCAGGAAAAAGAACCCTCCCATTCACAACCCAGCGTACGGGCCTGGCTCTATTAGACGGTCTAAATAGCTCAATTATGATTTTCCTACCATGAGATTCATTGTTGTGAATATGTAGGAATGTTATGGTTAATATTATTATATAATGTAAATCCACCGTTTACAAAAATAAATTAGTTTTAATGATAATTTTAATTACCATTTTTTATTTCCATTTCCAATACTGTGCGAAAGAAATTAAATGATTCCAAGGTCATGTCTTATTACGTCATGCACATCACTAAAAACCGCGCACGCTTGTAGCCTATGGCTCTAAGTACGCGTATCATGTGCGAGCAGTGCACATGGTAACGGTTACTGCTTACGTCATAAGACTACACCAATTATTAATTTGACCTCTCGATAGATCAAAGTATTTAGTACCATGGTTTTTTTTTTTGTTAAAACAACATTTTTTGTATATTTGAACAGAAATAGCAGTGATAACCGAATTATAACAACATTTTAAAACAGAAAATCATTTAAAAATGCGTGTCACATTGTCAAATGTTATGAATTACGTGATTTTATAAAGTTGAAATAAACAGAGTACTGTAAATAAACTGAGCTAGGACTATATTAATTTCTACTTTTTTATTAATATTGTATTTTTCATTGTAATATTGTATTAAGATGACTGCCTTTCTTTGATAAACCTATAGTTTTTCTGCAATAAAATGCTTTTAAATTTTACTCACAGTAGGCTTATAGGCTACTATTTTATATTTAATATTGATCCTGTGCCTTTGTTTAGCTATATTATACATATGATGACTACCATTCTGTAGGCCTAGTAGCCCCTAACATTCAAATAAACTTTAATGGTACCATTTTATGCCCTTCTGATGTTGTGAGAAACTTTAGAGTTGCATTTGATAAACATTGGATTTCTCAAATTTAGTTTTTTTTTTTCAATCTGTAAATCGGGGTATTTTCATCTTCGTAGAATCCGTTCTCTCACACCCTGTCAAGCTCGTCTGCTACTGCTATATCAGTCCATGCCTTCATTACATCCAAGATTGATTTCTGTAATTCTCTTCTTTTTGGTACGTCCACTGGTGATTTAAGGCGTCTTTAACGTCTTCAAAATTCTGCTGCTCGTGTTGTTACTTTGAGTAGAAAATATCTCCATATTACCCAATTCTGAAAGCTCTCCATCGGCTTCCTGTTAACCAGCGTCTTAAGTTAAGATCCTACTGCTAACATTCAACTCCATTAATAACATTGTCCCATATTTATTGTCTCTTGTAAATCAACAAATTACAAATCGTCCAATTCGCTCATCCTATTCCAATATACTGCATGTTCCACGTGTCAGACATGTTGGTACTGGACAACGATCTTTTTCTTTTGCTGCTCCCACACGTTGAAACTCTCTTCTTACATTTGTGACATTATCCTTAGTCATTTTTGTCTGAACTTAAAACACCTACCTATTTTTGTAATCTGTTGCAACTTTAAAATTTTATTTTTTTTACTGCAACTGTTTCAATACTTTCTCTCGGTAGCAAGTTAAGGTTTTAACTTTAATAGGCGCGTTTTAAGTGTTTTTGCATTATTACTACAAAAAATATTTTTTGGTCGGAAAAGTATGAAGAATTTGTGACATTTATTTAGGGCTTATTGTCAATGCAAGGTCTTTTAGCGCTTCACAATTATTACCCCTTGTCATTCGAACAAACGCCTAAGGAATACAAGGCATTTCATAATGTTGCATCTGTCATCAGCGCATATGGCGTTTGTCTCCCCAGGTACGCCATTTATACTCCTGGTAGAGATAGGAAACGTGGATAAACTGCCTTGCCTAGGAACACAGACAGCTGATCAGAGTTAGTCTCGAACCACTGACCTTGTGATTGGGAAGTCCGAAACACCACCGCTGGGCCAATCATGCTTCCACAGAAGAAGCTTGATTGTTGTGTTTGTTTGTTTAGTCGTCGTGAAAAGTAATGAACCGTATCTGAATTTCATAGGCCTAACAAGCCACACACACCTGAGGTCGGCTTTAACCCACCTGAACCACCATCAAGATAAGAGTATTTGTGAGGTCTCACCACGAAATGAGTCTCATGGTAGGAAAATCCAAAATTGAGTTATTGGTACTATCTAATAGATCATAATGTAAGCTGCAGTCTTTAAATGACATTCATTGGATGAGTAGATCCCAAGATATGAGCATTTGAAATGTTCATGTATGGAATTACGGTTTTGATAAAATCGCAAATAAAGCAATCAAAAAATAAACAATTAAAAGACTACAAATCCCAGAAAATCTGCACAGAGGACACATTCCAGTATGAAAACTGACCTAAAAAGTACATTTTAATGAAATATAAGTACCATAGTTCTCATAATTAATTAAAACTAAATTTCTCAAAAAATTAACTTCAGACCTATTTTGGTGATTATCTCAATTTGATCTCACCTACGATGCGACTCATTTTGTGGTGAGACCTCACATTTATCCGCGAAGTATACTATATTGTCCGTCATCATTAAAAATTTAGTTTTCTAAGTGATGGAAATGAGGGCGCTCGGTTGTTTAAATTCATCGCCATAGTTGTCAGGGATCTCAGTAGGAATCATAGATATATTATTACAGCTAGATGGTGAACTTAACACTGTAAAATGGCAGTCCCATGTAGGCGCCTACTATTTTGATTTCTCCGCCTCTGTCACAAACATGTACGTTAAATAATCATAACTGTTTTATAATTATTGTATTTTTAACATTCTTTTGTTATACAAATTATTTACATATTTTACATATATTTTATGTTGTCAATTTCTTTATATTTGGATTAAATATACATTCATTTATTGATACATTAAAAACTTCTATAAAAGATTGCGCGTGCGCAATTTCGACATAGCAACAGCCTTAGAACGTAACGCGATTTGATTGGTTGGATTCCGAAATGTAGTCGCTTCCATGGAATTGCACTTTGGGCTATCTATTCTGTGGAAGTTCACCATCTAGCCGTAATTAATAAATCTATGGTAGGAATGTACAGAAGGCATGGCGAAACGATTTAAAGAAGCATTCCTTCCAAAATGCAAAAAAAAAAATCAAGTTTCCTTAAAAATTTACCTGTTTATTATTTCTAAAATAATAAACATGATTAGTTACGTGCATTCTTTTTTATTTAGTTTTATTCTTTGACAAGAAAAAACTAATAGACCTAATTATCTAACTCTTTATGCTATGTCTAGACGATTTTTTCAATAATTCCCGTTGCTGAGCTGTAGATCGTCCGCGCGGATGTCGTCAGGCTGTTCTCTCCACAGATAGGCGCAGTGTTTACACGCGACATGTTCACACGCGCACCTGGCAAAAAGCAGGGACCACGCCAAACCGGACCTGTAAATGTTCCCACCCTTTTGTTAGATCCTGGATCTGCCTCTGACACATTGCATAAAATCAACAAAATGACAACAAACTGAGGCTCAGAAAAACATTCAATTAGGTTTTTTTTTTACTTAAAAACGAAAAAATCAAGTTCATCATAGTGTTTTCAAAAGACAGTGTACTGTATATCAACTTAATAGGCCTACTACTCCATGTATTATATTTGTTGAGATGTAGAGGCTTATAATTTTACAAAGTCATCTTGAAATTAATTTTATTATGTAGGCATATGTGCACTAATTTTTATAACCTCAGCCTATCAGCATTTTTGTTAAGGTTTTATTATGATTTAGCCTCAGCTAGAAGATCTCTAGAATTATCCCTCTGATTATGTAAGTACTGAAGATTAATAATCGTATTACCTGCCAATAGATCTGAATTTATCATTCCACAAACTTTTTTCAACATCATTTACCAAATTTTGGTGAAGATTCGGGGTTATGTGTTGATATTCCTGACCATGTCAGGGAAGTAGTCCTAATGACTCTTCTTTTTCTTCTTGATATTTTTCTTCTTTTGTGACAATTCACTTTTTTTAAATTTGGTATCCGATGATTCTGTTTTCACGAATATTAATTAAGCTGAATTGCCGTCTTGGACAAAGTCTAAGCATAGGCCTGCAGCAGCGTCTGTGTGATTAATTTAATGTCATTCAGATTGACTTACCTACTCACTCTTGAGTAAACGACTGGTTAAAAAGGTTTTTTTTTTTAATCACGGTCATGAATTTATATTTCTATTTAATTATTTTTTTATTTGCTTTCTTTATTATTTCTTTTATAGTGGTTGTTGTATGTGCCTAACTCTCTTAATTTTGGTGAATTTAGGGAAGTGAGTATGTTACCTTGATTGACTGATAAGCGATCTACCTTACGCTGAATGATTTGCTCTTCTGCTCATCAATTAAAACAACACTCTAATTGAAGTGAAAGATAAATCATAACCACATAATTTGACTCCTCCGATGTGTATGATCATACACAGTGAACTATATTATTGTATTGTACTTACCAGTGACGTAACACTTCCGTATATGATTGTTTTGTTTTTTATATCCTAGTACCTACCACACACTTCCGATAACTTGCTTCCAAGGTTCGGGCCATTTACTGTCATGTTGTTCGACTTTCAGGATGGTTCTAACAATGTATCCAATTTTTACTTTAGGAATATCAATATTGTTTTTAGTTTTTTCCTCGGCTTTAGGAGAATGTAAGTATATCTTATGCAGTTTAGTGTAGACCTATTAATAAGAAAAGAAACCATGATATTGGAGAAAAAGCATATGTTGCGTCAGATACCCGGTGAAGATGGCTCTAATGCGTTCGACTTAAGGCCTATAATATGGTAGATTATATACAGGCCTGTTCTTAGTTCTTTGGTTCGACTAGGTGATTATTTATTTGTTTATATTCATGATACAAGAAGATTTGTTATTTTAAGGAATAAAGTTAGTGCCTAGTTGCGTCAGAGCATGTCTTCCAGGTTAGTTTATACCTGTTGGATACCGATAATGCTAGAAGATTTATTGTAGCTTGTTGAGTATATAAAGCACAATTATTTTATTGATACCTGCAGAAAAAAAAAACGAGACACATGGCCGAGATACAGTAATTGAATTGTTGTCGCAGATTATGACGAACGATAATTAGTAATTGCTTTTCTGTATTAGTAAGTTTAGAAAAATATACAATAGGGCCACTATCGTAGATAATTGAATTTGTTATTAAATGAAGATTATAGATAGAAGGTCACTATTTTAAGGGCTTGGAACTTTTAGTGCGTGAAGCTTATTTTGTTCTATGTGAGAAATCTGTTTCATCTACAGTTTTTGTATAAAATTAAGTAAACATGTCTTATACAGCAACAGTGGCCTATTCAGTACGTGCTTATAGGTGCTCGAGCACCACCTTCATGAGTTACAAAATAAAATTAATGAAGCACAATCTTCAGAGGAAATGAGCACCACCCCCCCTCCCCACCACCCTCCCCGCCCACTCCAAGTAATCAAACAATGCATTGTTAATAATGTCAATTCTCAAAAAATTAACCGCCCCTCTGAACATTAACTGTTTCCTGGTTTTCAGAATAGTTTGGAGTCAGAAAAATAAGTTTACTTATATTTACACTGACTTTACGATGGGAATTAAAAGGGGTCTTTTTTAAAAATAAGTTTAGGTTTTTTGAGAAACAGTTCTAGGAGAGTTGGATGTGAAATCTTTGACATGCAGCTTTGAATTCAGAGTACCAGCTTTATATTTTAAGTTTGAGGAGAATTCCCGTCTTTTATTAAAAGCTGAGTTTAATTTTTATTTTTTAACATAAGGCTTAATTGCCAGCTTTAGATTTCCAAAGTTTATTTCATAACAATTATTAAACCTGTACGGTGAGTACGTTCCTCTTTCTGAGCTAACTTGTATTGCTTGAACCCTTGTATTGTTTTAACCATGACAACTTACTATCTACTTAATGATGTGAAAACTAACACAATTTCGTTTTGGCAGAGAAAACCCCCATTGCATTAGGCCTATATACAATATTCATAAAGCATTTGTTGGAGACCCATATAGTATAAAATCTGTTTTATTTGATAATCAATTTCTAATAACAATTTTAAATGACGATTTTATAGTAATATCTTTGAGTTTAATATTTGTTACATCGGCACTCTGTCCCTATTTGCAATGTTATAATGTGGTATAGAAAACGCTTTATTTTGTAATAATGGTATACTGTAGGTCTAAACTTACTAATGGCTATCCTGGTAGACTTGGTAGACTTTTCATGTGTGTGACACTTTTTCAACAACTTTCGATGCATCAAGAATTGTATTTATTTAGTATTTAGTTTATTTTAGTATCTAATTGTGGTTATTAACAATTCACTCACTCCAGCCTAAAAACAGCAGTGCATATCGTTATATTTTTAAACATATATAATTTTAGTTGGCGCCAAACATCTCTTGCATTGTTTTAGCATTTAGCAAGTACTACACCATATATACCAGATATTAGTCCTTGTTTTTGTTAGCACAACAATACAAAGCATAGTTTATTAAGTTAGGACACGTTCCAACCATTACATCAGAATAGAGGCTGGAAGTGAATCTTATCCGGGAATAGTGTATACTCGGATGTGGAGATCTACTCATCGTTGGCTTACCGCACACTGTTTTGCTCAATATTTACAATAGGCTAGTGTTTTTTAATAGATCTGAATATCTGATATTTGTATGAGTTCCTGGAATAACTATTGCAGCACCTATTGTGGGTACAATGCCATTGCACTGATGAAATGGGTTCAACGGAAATCGTATTTGCAACATTGAGGTCAACATCGGACCAAAAACTTCTTTTCTGCCCACCTTGGAAGTTAAAGTCATGTGGGGAAAGATTCTGCAAGTTGCTGCGCAAAGTTATGAAATGCTTTACCATTTTTTATTCGTGATTCACCCTCTGTTTCTGTTTTCAAACAGTGTTTGAAAACTTAACTATATTAGTTCCGATTCCTCTTTTGCACATAGAGCCTTTAATATTTTGTGCTATAGGCCTATAAATATTTAACCATTAAACCGTTTCTTTGCTCTGGTATCTAAATTATACCTTCATGGTATTTGTAGCCCATTTAATGGAAAACTGTCATTGTGTACAAAAAAAAAAAACATTTGGGCAAACACACACACAGTATATAGTTGTTACACTTGACTGATAATCCAGGTCTTAATACCAAGGTGACGGTCAAAGAGTAGTCTTTCACGGATTTACTAAGTGTAAAGTTTATAAAAATCTCAGGTAATCCCACTAATCCAAGATGGGTCAAATGTCAATGACCTACAGCGAGTTGTAATTATGGATGATATGATGAATATGGTTTGAATTAAACGTAAAACTTTAAGAGTTCGCATTTTGCGAAATATCACACGATGATCTATATTTCATGACGGTGTCAGGATATGGGCAACAAGCATGTTTTAAAAGTACAGGTGGCCTCAGATTGCGATACTAAAAGTTGGAAATGACGTGTTTTGGCGCTCATAGTACTTTATGTGGTTTTGGTAACTCATTGCCTTTCCATAAAATCCAGCCGTTATGCCGACCTGATTTGCATAATAATACATTTCTTCTGGAAAAGCAGATATGAAACTGGTACAGCGAAGTTTATGCATAAACAGTTTTGTTTGTCGGCTTTAAACCGCCTTTCATAGATTTGTTAATTAAGTGGATGCACATAATTGTCTATGGCCTAAATAAAACATTCTTTTAGAAACATCTGAGCAATCATGGACCGATTTTTTTTTAAACTTGGTCAGCAGGACCAGTACCACCTCCCATTTATGGAGGTGTTCATAACATGGGGTCAAAGGTCACATAGGGGTCACTAGGGTCAAAAAACAAAATTCCTAAAAAAGACTACTTGTCCCACAAATTAAATACCACAGTCCCGTCCTTTGCACATAAGCATTGACATAGGCATATAAAAATATATAGATATAAATATTCAACTTTTATACTACATTAAATATTTTAAGATAAATGATTATAAAATGTTATTTAAATGACACTGCGTAGTCACGATGTATTGATAAGTATTTTTTAAATGCAGTTTTTTTTTTTAACATTCACTTATCCCTTCTATTTGCTTGGCTCTGCCACATAATACGTGTGTGTACGGGATTTATTGATAAAACTTACTCCGTGTACTAATGTCTCCCCTGCTTTTAATACTGTTGTATAGTAATACACATCTTTTATATAAATAGGAGGCTTAAATGTAATAATTGGCGTTTTTTGTATTTGTCTATATTTACTGACAAAACCTAGTTCAATAATAATGTCTCCCCTAGTTTTAATATCGTTGTGTAAACATATAAATAAATAAATTGTTTAGGACTATATGATTACATTGTGTATATGTGTATAAATTTACTGATCCATTTATTGAAAAACATGATTAATTTATTGAATGACGAATTGTTTTACTTCATTTTAAATCGATTTACATTAACATCGATTCCGTCTTTTATATCTTTAGTTTTGTTTTAGGTATCTTCGTTAAAATAATGTTTAGGCCTATATCGACGTATTTGGTAAAACGAATTAAAGCCTTAATATTATAAAACGAAGCACCAGATGTCACTTTGGAGCAGCCATGCTTTTAAAAAACTTGAATATGATCGTTTTTGTGTAATGTTTTACTCTAACGCATTCTCTGAACATCAGTTTAACTACATCCAAAACAGTATACGAAGCCGTTGCTAAATGTAAACTATAGCCGTTTTAATAATCTTAAGGCATGTGATCGGACTTTATCAAGAAGGCAATGTGAAAGATCATGTTAACAAAATTATTAATCTATTAGTCATAATAAGGCCTACTTGGCCCTCTCTTGTTTGAGATTTTAACAACAAAAAATTATTTATTTTTATTTGCGAGTTGTGTGGCGGAGCGGTTAGCGATCGCGAGCGGTTAAGGCAGGGAACCGTGAGCCGTAGCTGTAACAACAGCATGGGTTCGAAGCCCGCTCGCACCATAGTTCTGGTGGTCTTTTCGGATAAGGACTATAAACCGTAGGCCCCGTGTACACATACGGCTCATGTGTACTTTAAAGAACCCAGTACATCTTTCGAGACGAGTAGAGGGTTACCCCGGTGGACTGGTGTTACACCCTCAAATGTAATAACGCCCACAAATGTAATAACGCCCACAAATGTAATAACACTTTTACCCACAAATGTAATAACGCCC
>JAOTQE010036352.1:0-10126 GCA_025631205.1 Nesometra sesokonis
AATGCCTGATTAGTTGGACAGACAGACATACCGACGATCTGGCAATAGAAACGTTCACACGGCATCAATACCATGCAAACGGCGTTTCATACTTATTGTTGGCTGGCTCGAAAAAATGTGGGCTGGCTTATTGAGTGGGCTGGCTTATTGTTGGCCAGCTTGACTACGGCCTTTTTGCTTCATCTTTGTTTTTTCATAATTATAGAGGGCGCAAGCCCATTTATTTTGACACGAACTCAGCTCTCTCGAAAAAAAAAACGGAAAGGGAAATTGCCAACGCTGCACACAACTTGAGATGACAATGTCAATTGTTTCGCTTGCAAAATGCCTATTAACAGTGGAATAAAAATACGGGAAATTGTAATGGACACATTAATGGTAGTTATATGAATTGAATTGCTTTGTTGTGGATACTGGCAGATAGTGTGATACGAGTAAGCAACAGTATAACCAAACTAAGGCCTAGGCCAGGTCCCAGCCGAAGTTGTGTTTTCTTGTCACCGATGCAACGTCGTAGCGGAGCAGCGCCTTTGCCCGGTGGAGGGTCGGGTCGAAGGACTGGAAACAGACCCGACGTTAGGCCTAACATTGAACGTGAAATTTCGAATCATTCCAAAGGCTGGAGAATATGCGAGATATGCTCAATTAACTGGAAATCAGCTTCAGAATTTGCACTTCATTTAAGAGAAAAACATTGTACAAAAGAGGGTGGATCGTTTGTTTGTCGGTATGGCACCCATGGAATCTGTCCCAGTCTGCCACTGGAAGGCGTTAGTGACAAAGACTATGAATTTCATGTTGCTAGACATCACATAGCAGATGATGGTAAGAAATATTCCCAGGCGCGGATGGGGGGGGGGGGGACTGCGCAGCTGGTGCACGCCCCTGGGCCCTAGTATCTGCAAAACGTAGTTGCTCCCCCACTCCCCTCCTTTATTAGGAGGAGCGCCAGGTCTAAAATTGCCCCAAAAAAATTAAAAAAAACAGACATACAAATGGGCCAAAAAAACAGGGTACTCGGTCACGCAAAATGGGGAAATTACATTTTTTTTTGCTTGTCAAAATCAAACTGGCAAATATTTCCCGAGGTTAGGCACCACTAGGCCAAGCATAGGATTGTGACTGAGAAGCTTGCAATAAGACTGGCTGAGCATGCATTGCGAATTAGAACCTGGTCTTAAGTTTCAAGATCTGATAAATTATTAATACTCCAAATGTCGCAGTTTTATAATGTTAACAGGTGTACAGTACACCCATACAGTATTTCCTATGCAAAACCTTGCATACTACAGGGGCGGATCCAGGATCCGGCGAAAGGGGGCGCGCACTTTCCCAGTCCAGGGGTTTTGTTAATTTTCACTTAAGGCGGCAAAATATATTTCACAGCAGGTAACTTTGAAAACGATTTACAGAGTCCACCCCTTTCCACTCATATTGATAGGCGGCTAAAATCCGCCAACAGATGGCAATTTTTACCGGTTACCTGCTATTAACAAAACCCCTGCAGTCTGGGTGGGTGTGCTTGGTTAGTTTTCCCTGACGAGCGAAAAAAAAAAAAGTTATTAGTTATTGAATTAAAGTTATTTCCCCATTTCGTTGCCCTGCTACCGTATTTTAGCCGTATTTTGGCATTTTGGGTACATTTTGGATCCGGCGCACCTAATATAAGGGGGGGGGGGCGCAACTACGTTTTGACGATAAAAGGGGGACCCTCAAATCCGCCCCTGTACTAGACCTAGATACATAATGCAGTTAATTAACTTTTTTTTTCAATAATACCCACTTACCTGTCTGTGTCTGCTAACAAGAATTCTGACAGATAGAGGGCCAAAGTTGTAAACGCCCTTATGTCTCACATTTTAGGGCCTTCTCAGCACAAGGCCTCTCAAATGTCTAGACACTGTATTCTGTATTTTATTAAATAATATTGTTTATCATTTTAAGATTGGTTCAGTAACATGATTCTCATCCATGACAGTATAAGGATGATCTTTCACAAAAAAATTGTATTTGTTACAGAAAAATCATCAATTTTTTTGGGATGTCTGCTTATGGAAGGTAACTTGCCATACAAAAAAACTAAATTTTACGACAAAAAGCTTACGGGAGGTGTCTGCTTACAAGAGATACCAAATGCACTGATTAGATAGGAAGAACAAACGAGTTTTTGATTTAGTGTCCATTAAGGGAGGCGTCCGCACAGGGAGGTTTAACTGTAAATATTAAAATAAAATGTACATGCCTTCATTTTACCTCAATATGTTTACAACATGATAATAATAGAAAATAATAAACCCCAAACCAAAATACAATATCAAATACTGGACATGAAGCTATAATAAATAACTTAGTTTAATTTTTAGTTAGCCTTTAGTCCATTATGTAGCAGTTGTGAAAGTAAATTCAAAATTTTGTTAAAATGAACAAATTAGTTAATTTTGGAAGCAGTTGGCGCAGCAGTGGCGTTTCGGACTTCCAGGCACGAGGTCAGTGGTTCGATGCTCACTCTGGTCAGCTGTTTGTGTTCCTAGGCAAGACATCCACTTTGCCTCTCTCCACCCAGGAGTATAAATGGGTACCTGGGAGGTACAAATACCACGTGCTAACTACGACTGCAACATCATGGAATGGATTGTCTTCCATAGGTGTTTGTTCCAACGACTAGGGGTAATAAGCTCTATATAATTGTCACATATTTCTATTATCATCATCATCATTGTTATTATTATTGTTATTGTTGTATTAAATATAATAAAACAAACTTTAACATTCCTCAGATTATACAAGCAAAATAAATCCAGTTATGGCTCAACAGACTCGAATGGCCAATGAGACGCCCTCTATTGTCAGCGACCAACACAAATGGACTGTTTATTCATCGAGTGTGAATCTTCCAGCGGTGTTGAATGATCCAAGGAAATCAAGGCGTGAACACGATTTCTTTACGAAGACCTGGGGAGAGAGTTTTGTCGAAACCTCCACTATTGCACCCTCCCCTCATCTCCAGGTTATAACTAAAGCGCACTTTGAAAAGTACTTAAATCGAACAGCAAATGTAAGTAACAGAAGAAAAATATTAGGTTTATTATTGAATGATATTTATAATATTGAATGTCTATTTTCGTGAGGTAACGAAAAATATTGTACTCGCTGTGGCAAAATATTGAACTCAGTCTTCGTTCAATATTTTGCCAAAGCTTGTACAATCTTATTTGATATCCTCCTCGAAGGCACTCAATATTATTATATACCTTTTTGTTGAGTTTTATACACGATTTTGCATTGTGATTGCAATTGATTCTGTTAGTCTAAATAGAATGTAATTCTGACAGTAAAGTTTAATTAATTTTGCTATGTTATATAATCACCATTGAGTATCAGGCCCGTACCCAGGACTTCGGATGGGGAGGTGCGTTTGGCGGAAATCTGAACCTCATTTACCATTTATCGAGTTGGCAAGCAGAGAAAAAAAAAACATTTGCCCAAAATTGTTGCGATTTTATGCGCCTTCGACACGCTGCGCGTTCGTTTCTGCCTTTTGTGTGTTGGGGTTTCATCTTTTGACACTGGAAAAGTGGACCTTTTGTCATTTCCCCCCAACCCCCCTGGTATTGGCCTGAGTATACATCCTTTTAACAAAGTGTTTATTATATTCCTCATTGTATATAGAAGCTAAAGTGTCACAAGGTTCAATCATCCGGTCAACCAGCCCTACCTAGGTTACCTGCCGTCACAGGTGAGTTCACAGTTTACATTCATTTAATGATTTTTACACTACATATGATTGTTTTGTTTTCTCATTACTCCGCAGATAGGGTTAAAACTATGTAAGTGGGATAGATATAGAGCAGAATTTTTTAAAATTTTAGACATGGAAGTTAAACACCACACTGTCCTATTCGACTGCGCATAAGCATACCATGTAAAATATGCCTTTCTATATCTCGGGATGGATCAAACTTCCTCAGAAAAGGCTGTGGGGTGGGAGAGAGTGGTCATACTATTATGTAATAAACAATGGGGATCCCAGAAAATTTTCTTCTACATTAGATGTGGCCGGAAACGCCCTTAACTGATTTCTGTGAGACATCATGACAATGATTTAAATTTTAGGGTTTTTAGAAATGTTTTCTGCAATATATTTTACCAAAAAATCAGGGGTGTTTTTCCCCACACCCCTTGAAATGTCCTGCTATATCAAATGGCTTCTTAAGACCAATCCATTCAAATTGTGTTTGCATTGATTACTACAAGTCTATTCAGTCTAATAACAAATTTGATGAATTCTTTTTTCAGATAAAAGTCAGGCAGAATTACAACAAATTCCAAAGGTAAGTTAACTAAATCAAAATAATATGATTTTAAAATTTTTTTTCTTAAATTATTTATAATGTAACCAAACTTTCCAAGGATGAATATTATTATTTTGATGTTTGATACCTTTCACCTCAGTTTTTGGCAAACACATTAATAATCTTGACACATTATATTCTTTTTTAAAGATGTTTTTTAGAGGTGATTTTGAAAATCCAGAAACCTACTAGACTGTTTTACCCTGGTCACTATATGTTACCAGGGTAAGACCCAAATCTTGAGTATTTGGTTTCACCTCAGAGTTCGGCAAAAACATTCTATCTAATAATCTCTCTGACGCATTAAATTATTTTTTATAGATGTTTTTTAGAGGCGATTTTGCACTTGAAAATCCAGAAACCTTCCAGGCTGTCTTACCCTGGTCCCAATTCCAAGGTCGAGGTAACCATTCTTCAAAACTGCTGCAAGAAAAGGTAAAGTTAACAATATTTAAATATATATATATATTTAAAATGTACCATTAGACCAAATAGAAATATATATATTCTGAACAATTTGACACTAAAAATAACTGTCTATGATTAGTGGTTTACTGAGAAATAGGCCATTTTAATGTTTTGCCGATCATTTGTAAAAGGCCCATAAAATTATAATAAAGCTATTTTTTGTTAATCAAGTTGCACTCCTGTACACGCCTGAGGATCACACCTGGCGCACGGCAACCCTTATGCTCTCAAAATGCATGGCTATAGCCCCATCCCATATATTCCCCCTCCTACTATGAGAAATATGCAATATTGTTGAATAACCTTTTTTGTTTGTCTAATTTAAAACCCAGAAAATGCGCTCGCTGGTAAACAATGTGGCCCCTCTCCACCCTATCCCCCCACCCCCCAACATCGCCATCATAATATCCTGATTTTCCCTGCTTTATCTGTTTATATGTTACTGATGATAATATAATGAATATAATGTTAATACAACTACCTCAGGCATGACCATTTTTTATCTGTTAGCAAATTCGAAAATTAAAAGCATCATGCATCAGTAGGGGATAGGAATGATTAAATATTATAATGATGTTAGTCAGTTTTAACAATATAACTCATCACTTTGCGTATTGTTATAATTTATATTGGTATAATCTTTAGAGATATTGGCATATTGTGTTGAATTCCCAATTGAGATTTAATCTTTATTGCAGACAGTAAAATCACTCATGCATCATATTTAATAGATTAATACTGTCTGTTAAAAATGGAGATTAATATACTTTAAATAAAATGAGGCATGTCACGGCTAAACAACCAAGCTTTAGGGAAATTGAAAAGTGAGTTATTGTTAAAACCATATTTATCTTTTCGCAAGCTTTAAAAGGAGGGGTCAATTGTCAAAATCGGACGTCAAAGTCAGGACCTTCCAAAAATTTTGAGAAAAAAAAAATTTTCCTAGCAAAAAAGTTATTAATATTATTTTTTTTTCTCATCAAAACCAAACCAGCAACCACGCCCACCCGGACCTCCCGAGTTGGGACCATGCCACGCCCCGTCGGGCAAATGCTGGCACCACCACTGCTGACCCCCCTTTCACTCCATCCTGGCTGCGCCCCTGGGTTAAATAAATAAATGAAATGAAATGAAATTTGAAAAAGGGAGGCTGGATTGCCACGTATTATCTAAAAGGATTACAGAGCTCCTAATTCTCCAGAATTGCCCTGGAGTTACCATGGTTTCTGATCTATCGCTTTCACTTCAGGAAACCAACATTTTCATCCAGAATTTAAATTTCTCAATGATTTCTCCTTGTTTTTCCTATTTTTGCTATTGGGTGTGTTTTTACTTAAAACACAAAATAATCAATTATATGGGTTAGTTGTTTTGTTGTGCCACCTCAGCAATTTTACTGAGGTAATATTGATATTCAGTATTTTTTGTTGTTGCTAAAAAAGTGCACCAGGAATCGTTTATTTGCCATTCCAACCCTCAATACATAGGGCGATTTTAATCAGTATCTTTTTATCAATTTTTTCTGGTCCCTTTCTTTCCAGACAATAATCTTTTCTTTCAAAAATTAATTTTCTATTGATCTCTTTCTCTCCACTAGAAATAGGTCCATTGTCAGTCCTGGTTATATGCCTGAAGAAATAAAGTTAATATAAAAAAAGAGTATTTTTAACTGTAATATTTCAACTTTTAATGTGACTTTTAATATTTAAACCCGATACGGTATATAACATATTTTTGATGTTTTTATGTATTTATATATTTTATGGCGATCCTGTTTGGTGTTTGACACACTGTTGGATCTTACATAAATTAAGAAATAAAAATAAATTAATATTAATTAAAATATTCTTTTTTGTTTCATTTAGCTGAGTCACTACCTAGACCTTGTTGAGGTAGAACTTGCTCGCCAGATATCACAAAGGTCAACGGCCTTCTTCACTGCGATGGCATCACATGACAAGCTACAGAATGATCTCGTCTCAACCTGTAAGGCCATTAAAGACCTAAGGTAACTATCTATAGGGTGGGCATATACTCCATATACTGTACTTAGAGGGTAGGCTTATAACAGACAATAGACATGTACTAAGATAATTACATATGTAAGGATGGGATTTCAATTTCAATAACATTTATTTAAAAATCTCAGGTGTAAATAATAAATAAAATATATATTTGACAATAACAATGTAAATTATTTTCAGGGATCGAAATTAGAAGTAGAACTTGTCTCATCACGACGCCTTAACATAGACAAAAATAAATAAGTAAACCAAAAAACATAGGCCTAGAGTAGATGGTAACTAAAACATTGATTACTATTTTAATGTAATGTAATGAGACCACATGCTATACATTTCCATGACTTTCTACGCACTAAGGGTCACTTCATGTCCTCGCGCTGCTATTCAGCGCACATCCTTCTGTCCACGATAGGGGTCGTGTATGGACCAGTACACCGGGGTAACCCCCTACTTGTCTCGAAAGATGTACTGGGTTCTTTATAGTGCACATGAGCTGTATGTGTACACTGGGCCTACGGCTCAAATCTGCCACTGTATTTGTTGTCCAAAGAATCGCATGCTTTTAAGGTGGCTGCTTACAGTTGGTGAATTATCATACAAGAAAATAAACATTTATGAGGTCCAAATATGCCTGCAGCCGCTAACAGAAAGTGACTGCTTAAGAGAAGTACTGAATTCTTGGAAGAATAAGCAGGCATTTGAATAAGTGTCCCTTACGGGAGGTTTCCACTTACAAGAGGTCCCTGCACATGGAGTTATAAACAACTAATTCTCCACTGTTAATCCTGTCACAAAATTTCCTTAAGCATTCCTGATGATGACATAATTTATGTCGAAATATTGAATCTTGTCATGATGGCATGTATCTCATTGCTTGGAGTACGCATTATACTTTCTTCTTAAGCAGTTTAATTAGAAATAAGAAGAGATTTGCAATACCTTGTATAACTATGGTGTAATTTGGCAAGATGAAGATTTCTCATGCTTATTTCCTATTATATATGTTTTCATGATCTTTTACGTTGTGCTTCTATACAATTAGTACAGTTGAACCTCCCGTATGCGGACACCCTCAGGTCCTGGAAAAGTGTCCGCTTACGGGAGGTGTCCGCTTACGAGAATTCCGGCCGATAGAGGGCCAAAGTTGTAAACTTATGTAAAAGTCCGTAAGTCTCACATTTCACGGCATTCTCAACAGAAATGGCCTCTTAATTTCTAGACACCGCATTCAATATTTTTATTACATATGGTTTATCATTTCTTAAAGATGGGTTCAGTAACTGATTCTCTGCCATGACGATTTTGTACAAAAATTTGTATTCGTTTTACAGAAAAATCACAAAATTTTCCGAGATGTCCGCTTGTGGGAGGTAAATTAACATACAAAAAATCTAAATTTGAAGACAAAAAGTGTCCGCTTATGGCAGGTGTCTGCTTACGGGAGGTACCAATTGCACTGATTAGATAGGAAGAACAAATGGGTCTTTGAATTAGTGTCCGTTATGGGAGGTGTCCGCTTACGGGAGGTGTCCGCACAGGGAGGTTCAACTGTACTGTGATTGCACAGGGGCGGATCCAGGATCCTCTGAAATGGGGGGGCCAACCTCCAGATCCGGGTGGGCGGGGTTGCCTGTTTTATTAAAAATTGGTGCAAAAAATACATTTTTTGGTTTCAAAGGGGGGGGGGGGCAGGGTCCGTCGGGCCCCCGTTGGATCCGCGCCTGTTTCTGGGTAAGTGTTATTACATTTGTGGGCGTTATTACATTTGCGGGTGTCGAGTGTCATTAGCCACAGCTTGAGAGAGATTGAATATAGAGTGCAGCTGGCATTAAAGTAATTGTTCCTATCTTAATATTCCAATACCAAGAAGCATTCCAATCTCACTTTAATTTTCATACACCTGCATAGTTACTACGACTTGCCTGCTAAATTATTATTTAGTGTTATAGCCCTGCTCAAGTTGGTCCCACCATTTTACCTTCGTGTATTTATCGCCATTTGAACTTCGTGTGACCATCGAAATCCTGGGAACAAGAGAGCGGATTTATTGTCTCGGGTTTCCCAGCAACAGATACAAATACATCCTTTCAGTATTCTCATTACTACTGTTTATAATACAGTATTGATTTTGGATTGTATAGTAACGCATAAGAGACAAATTATCAGTCTGTTTCTACACCCTGGAAAAAACAAGTATCGAATACAACGTCTATTAGTAAGTTTCATTTGCATTATTGTTATAATTTTGTTACTACCATAATTTAAACTGAAATTGCTAAATTAATACAAATATAATTTTTAAAAATGTGATAAGATTATTGTGAAGTACGGTCATCATGATATACTGTATAGCAAACGTAAATCAGTACGTTTAAATTGCATTATTATTATTCTGGCAATGCTTTTATACCGTATTGAAATGAGTGTGAAATGAGTGTGAAATGAGTGTGAAATGAGTGTGAAATGAGTGTGAAATGAGTGTGATACCAGGGGCGGATCTAGGATTGTGAATGGAGGGGGAAGACTTAAATCCCGATTTTGGTTTTGACAAGCAACAAACAAATGCTTGCATGAACACCTCCGCCTTGCCCTTTTATTGTAGTCCCAGGCAGTCACTGTGCATAGTCGATTGTCATTTAATCCAAAGAGAGCCAATTTTATGGGGGCTTAAGCCCGATACCCCCACCCGGTGGCATATCTAGGGGGTGCTCAGGTGCTCTAGTACTCCCCCCCCCCCTTGAAGGCAAACACTAAAATTAGGATAAAAATCTGAAAATCTGGGCATCATGCACTCCCCTTGAGTGGAAATGACGATCCCCTTCAGAAAAGGACTAGGCCTATATTGTAAGGAAAAACACCACAAACTCATAAATTGAACCATAAAGAACTTGACAATGGGGGTACAGTAACAATAGGGGAAAAAGTTTTTTTTGCTTGTCAAAATTCAACCCAGGTTCGAGCACCCACCCCCACCACCCTTTCGCAAATTCCTGGAAACGCCCTCTTCCCCATTCCCCTAAATCGGCCAATGAATACGATGTATTAGTAAGAGGTTATCGTGATAAAAATAAAAGAATAATATTTTTAAATGAATATAATGGTGCAATTTGTAATGTTTATATAATACTGTATATTGTATGAGATGGTGCAAAATATTGAACAAGTTGAAGACAAGTTTAATATTTTCACAGCGAAGACGATGCATTTGGCCATAACGTAAACCCGCCGTGCCAATCCTAACCCGCCGTGCCCAAAATCAGGTCACGGCGGGTTAGGATTGGC
>JAOTQE010036363.1:0-10126 GCA_025631205.1 Nesometra sesokonis
ATTCAAATGTTACAAGAATGTATGACGTATCCGTTTTCGTATTCGTATTTCGTAAGTTTGCGAAACCTCGCTAATAATTGGCCAGCATATCTATAAGTGACCATGACAAATTTTTAAACATGAATTTTGAATTTTCTGTATAACTTAACTCCTGTAGGTGTCCATAAATGAAATTTTTAAGTTTGTGTCAATGACTTAATTTTAATCATTATGCAAATAGTAAAGCAGGGTTTTGTGGAAAAAAATAGTATACATAATAGGTATATTTAATAACTAGGACATGCTGAAAATGTCCCCATTGGGCTATCTTTATGAACTCAATACTTTCACTATTATTAATATTCACAGTAACCAAATTACAGTCTAATAAAGACTACGACTTATTTTTTTCAGACGAGTCCAGATTCTGTTTTCTCAAGACTGGGTGGAAAGAAGAAAGTTCGCTCATTGTCGGAAACTTCTGATTCTATTTGTGAATACGAAGGGGTATTAAGGACGCCACCAAACAGCACTGGTAAGATCGCTACAAGGGTCGCTAGAACCAAAGTTACTGCACCTGGTGCAGGATCATCTGGTGTTACTTCACGTCTTGGAGCTAAGGCCGCCTTAGCAGGATCTCCTATTACTGTACGGCTTGGAGCTAAGGTATCTCCTGCTGGTACTTCTGGTGTTACTTCACGTCTTGGAGCTAAGGGAGCCTTAGCAGGATCTCCTCTCACTGCAGGTACTTCGGGTGTAACGTCACGTCTTGGAGCTAAGGCACTTGTGGCAAGGAAATCTGGAACTACTTTACGCATAGGGGCACAGGTAACTCCTAAGAGAGTCCTACCACCAGATACGTCAACATCAAACACATCAAAAATGGATCAGATCAATTTGAAAACCAACATTAAAGATCGTTTGGGGCAGCAGAAACAAGAGGTCTCAAGTACAAGTCAACTAATTCCAACAAAAGTGCAAAGAAAAGCAACTAACACAGCTGCCAAGAAAGCTATGATTAATTTAGAAAAGGCTGTATTTCTAAGAGGTAACACGGGAAGCTTAGGTATCAAGAAAGGGACAGGGTTAACAAAGAGGCTTGGAACACAGCTAAAGCCAAAAGAACAAACTGTAACTGTTCGCATACCTAAAGATAAAGGAAGCCTAGGTCAGGCAAAAGGGATGTTAGCACGATTAGGATCACAGACAACTACAGAAAGCCAAGTTACAGTTCGCATTCCAAATATTAAACAAAGTCTAGGCCAGTCAACAGGAATGTTTGCTAGGCTAGGAGCCCAAGGAACCACCACTGTCAGCCCAAGCATCAAAGAACGACTGGGGCCTCAGAAGGCTGAGGCTAGCTCAACCACTCCCTCAGTTACTGTTATGATTAATCAGAAAAAAGCGAAATTAAACATGAAAAGAAAAGCCAATTCCAATATTACAAGAACAGTGTCAAATTTAGCTACCTCAAATGTTTTTAGTAGGTTGGGTACATCAGAGTAAATATATTTTAATTTTAAATTAGTTTAAGTTTAGTTTAGTTTCAATGAATTACTACTGTAATCAAAGAAATTAAGTGTTTTAATAATTTATGGTGTTAATTTGTAACCTGCCTACCTCATCTGAGAGGTAAAATAATTTTGGTTTTTACAGTATTAGTTAATAAGCAATACAGCATAATATTTTAGCAAGGTTTTGTTTTCAGTATGAACTGTATTTTATAAAAATGCTATTTTATTCTTGTTTTAGATTTTTTTTAATAATAGCAAGTTTCAAATGAAAGGTTCTGTAATAAGAAAAATACCACCATACTACAAGTGTTCATTAATAAATACTATGTAGTGATGTATTAATGTTCATTTACAAAGTACAGTACACCGCCACCCAGTACACCCTCTATTTTATGTACCATTATTTTATGTACCCTAGATTTTACATGCACCTTGTACGAAAAATATCAATATTTAGTAAGTTATGTTTCTGGATTTTTTATCTTGCATAAACATCTGTATTTTCCATCCAAAATTATTTTAAAATGTGTTAATAATAGTCAGCTTTAGTAACGAGCGAGCCAAATGTGGCAGAGCCAAGCCAAATGAGACATGAGTCGGAAAATTGAAAATTTAGTTTTTATGGATTATAAAACTACACATTATTATTGTTAACATGCAAAAAAATCAGTTTCATATGATGTTTCCTTCTGAAGTTATGAACAATCGAAGTTTGAACATTTAAAATGTACGTTTTGAGAAAACTGCATTTGAAAATTGTTTATCCGTATACATTGACTAAGCAAGGTCATTTTAAATTGCATTTTTAAAATATTTTTTTGATCCTATATCCGAAAATTGTTAAGGTAGTATGAAAGTTGAATGTATGAACTGTATATTTTTAAATAAAATAAAATTTGACAAAAAAAGACTATTTTTAAATTTCTGCCTATTGTGGAAATCTAGCATTTGCAACTTATGTCTCATTTGGTTTGGCTCTGCCGCAAATATTACCTAACCTTAATTTTACAGACACCATTTACCCCTTTGGGTAAAATTGCATAGGTTTCACTTTTTAGTTGTTCACACTAAGATTAAATTAATTGCTTAGTTTTAACATAAGGTATGGTAAACAAAAACTTAACCATTATGAACTTTTACTCAGTCATAACTTATGGGTAATTGCCGAAAAAAACAATGAAGGCTATTTTGTAATGTAACAGGGAAGTTCACCAGAGTCTTGCTGATCGCATTGGATTTTCCAGGCCAGTTAATCAAGCTTGGTAAATTTTAACTCTGCACATTTCACTCTGTAAAACTAAATGTAGCTGAGGTAATTTTTACTGAGAGAGAATTACTATGCCATTCGCACAGGACCTTATATCCATGGTCAAAGTAAATGTTGAGTGCTATTTTTTACCAAAGTCCAGTGCGAATCGGGCGTAAAGCCAAGTCCAGACTATCACTTTTTTTGACAAAAAAACTTGATACTGTTATAACCATATTTGGAAATTATGTGTCCATATATGATCATGGTGTGATGTCATCATGACCATATAAAAATTTGATAGTCCAGACTGAGCTTTAGAATTTATGGTCAGTCTGGTGTATTGATTAATATTGTACTTAAGAATACAGTAACCATGTAAAAATGTAAATGTAGTACAAAAGTCAGTAAGTTTTCAGCCACAGATCCAAGGTAGCCAGCCGGCCATCGGCCACTCCCCCCCCCCCCCCTTTTGTCTTGGCAGAATTTCATTTTCAGCTGAAAAACACAAGAGCTTCTGTAGAGAAAAAATTCCAGGGGCCGCTAAATGGACCCTGGACCCATGCTAATTGGCATCAGTTTGCTGTTCAACTTGACATTGGGCCAACTCTTTTATTTTCATTTAAGTGTGTTCTTTTATTTTCAATAGGATATCATGGTATTCGGTATGTATAGTTGTGTGTAAAATCATGTGTTTCAGAGCCTACAGTTTTAGTTAAGGTCCCATAAAAAAATTATTAGTTCGTCACCCTGTGTCATCACTTGGGGAAATCATGGTTTTTTTTACTCATTTTACTATTTTTTTTGCTTTGGATTTTAACTATTCTCAAGCTCACAATGATTTACACAATAATAGACCTACAATGATCAATACTCGCTTTAGGCTGGTGCATTGGTATGAGCGTCGTATTAGCACGAGTCTAAATTAGAGATTGACCATCTAGTAGCCCAACGCGAGATCACAAATTGACGGGTTTGCAAAAAAAAACCTCCCACCCTCATCAGTTTTTTGTGCTTTAGGGTGATAAACTATCCATTTTTTTTTCGTGGCCTAATCACAATTTAAAAAATGTTTAAGGGGAAACAGAAAATCCACCTTCATTTTTGTGATTTTAGGGGTGGGTCAGTGGATGACAGCAAAACAAGTTTTTTTTAGACTAATGTTATTAAAGCATTGTGCATATTGTTAGCCACTAATTGAAAAATGGCCTATTAAATGATCTATTAAATTTTGCAAGGTTTTGTGAAATATTTTATTTGCCCCAATGAGAAACTCTTCTGCTTACACAGGCAGGGATTTAAGGGAGGGGGAGTTAGGCAAGTTTAACTGTAGTGTGTTAAAACTATTGCCTGTGTACCATAAGACAAACTTGCATTCTTCAATTGGAATTTTCAGTGGCAATGTAGTGCAATGTACTATTGAAAGAGAACTTGAAGAGGTTGACAGTTGTTGAAAAAGGAACATCATGTGAACAGCGGCGGCGCTACGGGGGTGGCTAGAGCCCGTCGGGGAGAAAAAGGTTTCGTCGGTGGCTTTGTAGGGTAATGTCGACACCAAAACGGGCTAAAAAAAGCACCCAAAACACGGCAAACGTTTTTTTTTTTGCTCGTCAGACTGGAAATCGGAGACACGTCCACCTCGAAATTTAACTCGCCCAACTCGTCGGGGGACCCGTTCCCCCTGTCGAGGGCTTTGCCCTGCTGTCGGGGAAATCCTGGCGCCACCACTGCATGTGAAATACATGATTATTGCAATTCTACAACTTGTGTAATAATTTATTATACAGTGACCTGCTGCAAAATGTTGCAGGCCATCTATGCCAGTGACTTGTGACAAATTAATAATTTATTAGGAAACTCGTCATGACAATGGCTTTGTATGCAGGGGTGGATCCAGCTAAAGTTGGAGGGAGGGGGCGTGGTATGTCCACGAGAAAAAGGTTAATACCACATTTTGTCTTTTGGTACCCTCTTTTGGCCCATTTGTATGTCTATTCTTTTTTTTTATTTTTAGGGTTAATTTTAGACCCGGCACTCCTAATATAAGGGTTGGGGTGTAACTATATTTTGGGCCACCGTCACGTAATAATAAAATGGAAATTGAGGATCCCTCTGCACTGAGAAGACCGTAAAATGTTGGAAGGTGGACATCATTTTAAGAAGTTACCCTCTTCCCATGAAGATAAAAATCATTTTCTTTTTTTGTGTGTTCCTTCTATAAAAATTTAAGAAAACAATTTATACCCAATTTAAATGCATATAAATTTAAAAGTATGCTCATTAATAGTGAAATAAATAAGATGAAGTGTTTAGCCATTAAGAACAAGTTGATCCGACAATAAGACGTGAAAAGCTGCGCAGAGTAGCTGTAGCTGGTCAGTGTCACCTACTGTTCGTCCACTGCACTCCGTTACTTTTATTTAGCAAACAAAACCGGGAGATTAGAGTGCGGCTACCGATTCCAAACTATACCTGTACAAGCAAGATCAGTGAATGAATCAGTTCTGTGTCGTGCTTGCTTTTATACTATTAACATCATCTGCTATGCAAATTTTAAATTTCTGCGACTACGACTGAGGTGAAAGTCGCCGAGTGTAGTAGCCTGAGGCGTTACTCGCAATTTTCATAACTCCAGAAACAAAAAATAACACATTGTATACAGTTTTAATAGGGAAGTAAGCATTTAAGACTGTATTTATAACGATATTTTAATTCAATTTTTATGTTAATGTATTACCACCAGTTGATGATTAATTGTTTCATATCTCGTAGATTTTTAAAGTAACACCCATACAATGCTGGTTATCAAAAATTATAAATAGAAAGAAAAAACCCCAAATAGTCACAAATGTGCATGACAAGACCGACAGACAGACCGACAGACATCGAAAAGCTGTTTATAGAGATGCTTTCCGCGTCTAAAAATCATTGGAAGAATGATCAACCTGCATGTCTGATCATAATTTTGATTTTGTTACATGAAAGGGGCCGGAGGCCAATATTTATTTTGAAATGAAAGTACCTATTGTAAGCGTCAAACTCCCGTAAGTGGACAGTTTTCCAAGACCTGGGGTGCCCACTTGCACTCAGGAGGTTAAACTGAAGTTTGGAATAACTTTAAAATTTCCAGAATAACTTTTTTGTATTCAATTTCAGGACAAATTTATGTTTTTTTTTACCGTTTTTTTTTCAAAATATTTTGTGTCTGTCGGGCTTAAGGCCAGACTTATTTTATAACTTGTTTCGCAAACTTTTTTATTTACTTTGCAGAGAAGAGGGCGGAATAAAAATAAACTTTTATTTTCTTCATTAGCAAAAAAAAATTTCCAGGGGAATCAAAGTAAATTTTATTAAAAATATAAGTTTATTTTTTGGTAACAAATACTGTTATTCAACTCTACTTTTTATTAATTTGAAACTTAGTAAGATTTCTGAAAAAGAGCTCTTGTAAGTGTCTAGAGGCATTTTGAGGTAAATATTAGGAACAAGACTTTATCACAGTTCAAGGTTTCTGAACAAACCTGGTTCTTCGGCAATAAGGAAAAATTTACATGTCGGTAAAATATTTCCTAATCGTTCATAATCGGAGGGCGGGATAAAAATATTTGTACAATTTTATTTTATTTTTTTAATTTTCGACAGTGGAGGGTGTGCTAACGAGCCAAAAATAAAATTTTATTTTTATCTTAAATTTGAATTTTCGGCGTCGGCAAGTTTGCGAAACAAGGTATAAAAAAGTCTGGCCTAAGAAGGAAAGTTTTTTTTGCCAAAATGCAAAGCACCTGGAGCATTAGCTATTTATATTCCTAAATTGTACATATTTTTTCTCTTTGCCATAGACATCCTGAAAAATCTTCGCAACCAAACAACTGTTTTACGCCCATAACCATATTGTGAGGCAATTGCACTAAAATCAGGGACGGATTTAAGAGGGGGGGGGGGGGAAGGCGGGCCGGCCCGGACCCCTTTTTGTAAAGTAAAATATATCAATATTATTAAAATTGTCTATAAAACGAAAATATTCAGCAAGAATCGATCCCTTATCATGCCCCTGAGGCCATTTCCGGACACCTTAAGAGCAAAATCTCCTGGGAGAGCATGCACCCGGACCCCGCTAAACCTTTGACTCTCTACCTCCCCCGCCACTTTTCCAAAAGTCTGCATCCACCTCTAAAAATGTATGATATTGTGCATATTAAGATTTGTATGAATAGAGTAGTATTTATTGCTAAAAAAGACATGTAATTAACTACAAGCACTCGAGGAGCGCAAACCTTCGCCGAGCGACGGAGATCTTCGCTATTGTAGAAATATTGTAAGTTATAAGGGTGATTATCCTTATTGTCAAAGACAAAATTGGCATAGTAGCTTTGTGGCAAGCACATTTACCTTGCAGTTTAAAGTTCATGAGTTCAAATCCAGATTTAACTGTTTATAATTTCTATACACACTGTCCATTTTGTTGCGTATTTTAGACTGGAAGGCAGGAGTCTTAACAATGAAGATAGAGTGTCGATTGGTTCTTGTACATTACGGATAACCACAAAAACATTGTAGCATACCTGCCAACATTTGTACTCTCGAAAGCGATAACCGTCTCGGCGTCGCGAAGTTGGTATGATACAAATGCACCAGCGCCCTCATCTTACCACATTATGCTTTGAAGACCCAAAAAAAAAAACGGGTAATTTTTCCCCGATTTCCGTTATTAGGGGGGAATTTAGGCTGCAACTGCTTACTTTTAGTGCCAATTCAGTATGCATTTACGTGGGTTTTTAGTGGATTTCATAGTTTACTTGTGTACATTGCGGTAGAATTTCGATGCAAAAGTGGTAGGCGGTAGGAAGGTTGAAAACGCGGTAGCCTACTGCCGAAATCGGTAGGGTTGGCATGTATGTAGTAGTATCTCTTCAGACAGTTCGGTTAAGGTGGATTAAAAAAAATCTGAAACTTTAGATTGAAATGCAAGCACGTTTACCACAAAGCTACTATTGCGCCGAATGGTGGTTTTACAATAAGGATTATCATTCTCAGAACAGTGTGTAGACTATGAGGGGAACCACAATTTGGCCAATAATTTCCTTTTATGAAAAATCAGTGCAAGGCCCCATAAAAATAATCATTAATTTATCACCCTACCAAAGCATAAAAACTGATGAAGGCGGAAGGTTTTTTATCCTTTAACTGTCGAATGTTGTAGTGACCTCGCGTTGGGGTACTAGATCGTCCATCGTTATTTCAAGCGCAAAATATAACAGCGCGCCAGCCAGAAGCAAATATTGTCATTGATCATCGTAGGCCAATTCCTTGCTGTGTACATCAATTGTGAGTGAAAAAATGATTGTTTGAATAGTAAAAATAGAAAAAAAAAGGGAATCAACAAAAGTGATGCGTGCAGGGGTGATAAACTAATATTTTTTTTATGGGCCTAACATGAAGGTGACCACAAATCATCATACACTAGACACCGTATGTTTTTCCCACAGGCGCATGCGACTACGGATTTTCACCAAAATTTAATCAATTTTTTCTCGGGCGATTTCAAAACTTCACCTGAAAATTTTGTCCCAATCTGTCTGCGACAGACAAGACACACAAAAACCAACATGGCTGAAAACATAACCTTGCCAATTTCATTGGTGGAGGTAAAATACTAAAATGTCATTTTTTTGGTAAAACGAGAGACTATGTGAGAAACCGGCAGAAACAAAACTGACCGTGGCAGGTCGAAAAAATGGTACAGTAATTTGGTAAAAAGCACATCACCATTTCTAGGCAGCCCCTCCATATAGAGCACCTGACCTAGGCCCTAGAGAAGCCCAGCCTTGGCCTATTGCCCAAAGCCTAATAATAAACGCCTAGGCAAAGGTTAGCTAAGGGGCCAGGAGCCTACAGGCTCCCCAGCTATGCCTGGGATAGGCCTAGGCTAGGCCTTAGGTTAGGTAAGGTAGGTAGGCTAGTTTTACGGTGAGTAGGCCTAGGCTAGGCCCTAGGCCTAGGCTAGGAGCTAGGCATAGTCTATGGCCCAGATCTGTATGTATCGGTTTATCACGAAAACGCGATCGATACCTGAACTAACAAATACCTCACTCAATAGTAATCTTAAATCAAATTCAGTCTTATCTAGCCTACCTAGCCCTTAGAAACCTAGGCCTAGCCCACTCACTGGTCCCTTTTTTAAATGCAGCGCTCACGGCGATGACTCGATGTGGTCATGATGAAATGCGTAGGAAGCGAGAGCCGAACGAAGATCCGATTGTTTACAAACACTGCTTTTACCCTTTGAACAATAAAATATTTATAAAAAATGTAGGAAAATTCGTATAACAAGTAATGTAAAATAAAACGCTTTATATTGCTATATAAACAAAAATAAATTAATAATTTACATAAAATCTATTTACAAAAAATATTCAGCAGGATTGGGGTTCAGTGAGACCACATAGCTTCTATCCAGGTAGCGTGGCCGAGCGGTCTAAGGCGCTGGTTTTAGGCACCAGTCATTTCGATGGCGTGGGTTCGAATCCCACCGCTGCCAAAAGTTTTTCTTTTAATTCTTATTTTACATCTACTATTTGTAATAATTACCTGTAAGCTTATTCTTTGATATTTACATTTATATATTTATTTTACAATTACATATTACCCCTATTATTATTATTATTATTAATAGGCCTACTGGGTTAGGCTTTTTTCGCTTATAGCTATCAATCACTGTCTTTTCTTTCTTTCTTATTCAATATTCTTCACACTTCAAGTGAACAAGCTAATAATTATTACATAAAAGTAAATATAACAAGTATAATGAACAGATTAATTAAAAATAAGATACAGTATTGTTATAATTAGAAGTGTGAAAGGAGGTCAAATTGATAATATAATTTTATCATTAATTTCTGGTCATGATATTTTTTGTATCATCATCATCATCATCATCATCATCGTCATCGTCATCGTCATCGTCGTCGTCGTCGTCGTCGTCGTCGTCGTCCTCGTCGTCGTCGTCGTCATCGTCATCATCGTCATCGTCATCGTCATCGTCACCGTCATCGTCATCGTCACCGTCACTATCTTCGTCATCATTACGTCATCTTTGCCGTCGCCGTCGCCGTCATCTTCATCATCCTCATCCAGAGGCGGATTTAGGAGGGCAGTGGCGGACACAGGGGTGTTGCCCTAGTTGCCCGGGCAACACCCTTAATTTTATTATTTAGGATAATGTGTTCGCACAGCTTAATTGTGAAATCTGGTGGAAAACCTAAACTGGTCTTAGCGCGATGGAGTTTCGCCACTAAATTATAATTAATTATAATTATTGTATCCTCGGATGGGGTGGCAATGCCACTAAAGGGGATAAAGAAAGGATTAATAGAGTGAGTAGAAGGGC
>JAOTQE010036374.1:0-10125 GCA_025631205.1 Nesometra sesokonis
TAGTAAAATCACGGGGGATATTAAATATAATGGGATAGGAGGTGTTTCTTCAGTCTCAGTGAGAATGATTTCTTCGAACTAGAGTTAATAATGGAGTCGGGCAAGTCATTCCATAGTTTAGGCCGTGTGAATGGGATGTTGTGTTGAAAAGAGGTAGTTCGGTGAGGGTGAATATGAAGTTACATTGATGAAAGGTACATTGATGAAGATGATTGATATCGTGGATTTTCAGTAGACCAAGGGACGAGAATAAAGGATCAGAGTGGGCTCGTGGAGGTGAGTTTGTTATAATTCTAACGATTTGTTTTGAAGAAGAAATAATTTGTTAATATTAGAGGGATATGTGTTCGACCAGATCATATTGCCATAATTTATGTATGGAAGTACAAGAGAGTAGAATAAATGAAGATAATCTATAAATAATACCAATGCCTTTAGAAATTCTGTTTTCAACTTCAGATATATGCTGTTTCCAGTTTAGTCTATTATCAACATAAATGCCTAAAAATTTAGTTTCATTGAAAAGAGAAATTATTTGGTTGTTGATTTGGAGTTTGTTAGAATAATTATCAAGAATTCTATAAGAGCTATGAAAAATAATACAATTGCACTTCTTCAAGTTCACAGAAAGTTTGTTAGCATTGAAATATTTAAGAACATTTGGTAGATTGTCATTAGAAATTTTAAAAAGAGAATGAATATCAGTGCCCTTGTAAAGAAGAGTAGTATCATCGGCATACATTAGGAAAGAAAACAGTTTCGATGAGTTGCAAATATCGTTGATACAAAGCAGAAACATAAGAGGGCCCAGCAAAGACCCTTGTGGGACTCCACATGTGATTGGTGAAAACTCTGAAAAGGATTGATTAATTTTTGTGCATTGTTTGCGGTTAGACAGATAACTTTTAAAATATTATATGCAGGGCCTCTTATTCCATAGCGATAAAGTTTAAAAAGTAAAATTTCATGGTCAATGGTATCAAAAGCTTTTGATAGATCAATAAAAATACCAATGGCAAGTTCATTATTCTCAAAGGCCTTGATAATATCATTTGTTAATTGGAGAAGTGCAGTTGTAGTGTAATCTTTACGAAAACCAAATTGATTAGGGTGTAATACGTTATTTTTTTGAAGAAAATTTTAAATACGTTCATAAATGAGCCGCTCGAGAATCTTGGAAAAGATTGAAAGGACTGAAATAGGGCAGTAGTTACTGAAATCCGATTTATCACCAGATTTGTAAATTGGGTTACTATTGCTAGTTTTATGGAATCAGGAAATACCCCCTTAGACAAACACAGGTTAAAAATGACAGAGGTTCAGAAATGAGATGAAGAATTCTTTATGACAGATGAGTTAATGCCATTAAAGCCAGGTGCTTTACCGGGTTTGATGTTCCGAACAATGTGAATTATCTCATCCGTACAAACAGGGTTAAGAAATAATGAGTTGACAGATGGTCGTGGGAGGTAGGATTTAAAATTGGTATTAGCCTCGTTTATTTGCTCTGAGACAACAACAAAAATTATTAAAGAGGTTGGAGATGGTAACGGGTCATTAGAAAGAGTACCTTCACAATTAATCACGCTTTCGTTATCTCTACCTACTTTCTTTTTTATTAAACTATTGATGATTTTCCATGTACCTTTTATATTATTTTTCTGTTGGTTAAATTTTTCTTCATAGAAATCGCTCTTGGCCTTACGTATTTTTGAATTATGTTTATTGCGAAATTGTTTGTAATTGTTGATGTTTTTAGTTGTAGGATATCGAATTGATTTACAGTAAAGTTTATTTTTGAATGTTATGGAAGTAAGGTTCCCATCAGTCATCCATGACTTGATTTTTTTCTTTCGGACATTTTGCACGCAAATTGGAAAATGTTTATCATACAAGTATTTAAATTGTGATTCAAATGTTGCATGTGCTGTAGTTGGATCATTTGTTAGATAAACATCTGTCCAATCAGTGACCTCAAGTTCTTCTATAAAATTAGTAATATTGGTTTCATTGATTTTTGGTTTCATTGATTACATTTTCTGTAAAAAGTATTTGAGATACTTGATTTTCTCAAATATATAATTAAAATTACAATATTGAGTATTTCATGCTTAAATAAATCAAATATACTGTAATACATTGGTGCAAGGGAGTGGCTGAAGTACTGGAGGACAGAGGATGGTGTTGTAAGAGGAGGGGTATGTGTGTGGGGTTAAGCAGGTGTTGCATTGGGTTGCCCGCTGTTGTACTTAAAATTAAGGTAATTGTTATACTGATGAAAAAGCAATGATTGGTATACAAGCATCCTCGATACTGTATGACATCCAACCATTGCTTCTTATAAAATCTGATGGAGGGGATGCTTACCATTTAATAACAACTTTAAATTCCGATAGCTATGAGGATGTTATTTTATGTTATTATGCTATATTTTGTTCACAAAAATCTATCAGCTGACAATTAAAATTTCTTCATTCAAACTGCGACAATTAGTTTCAAAATATATAATATGATAGTTTTTTTTTTTATCTTTCGTGGGAGTGACCCACCTTTATTCACATTTCTTTCATTTCATTCAAATCATAAAATTCGTTCATACAATGTTATTAACAGTAACGCAAGTATACATTCTTGCCATTATTAATAATAATAATATGTAATATTTTTTTAACATTTTATTATTTATTTTTTTAAAATCTTTGTTGTCATATTTTATATAATTAAAAAGGACGTTTTCCGTAAATTAACAAGCAGTTTAGTCCTGTTAGGCTTTCTTATGGATTTAAGCACCATTGAACTTTCCAATACCATGGTATTTACAACTTACAGTAATTATATTATTACCATACTTGTCATCTTCTCAAAGCCTTCGAATTCTCTAACTTTATGGTTTAATAATTATTCTTTTTTCATTTTCTTCCTTTCATATTTATTTTTTTATTTTAAATATTTTTTTTATTTTGTTTTTTTTTTATTTCATTGTGTTAATACGTGAAACCTTTTTTCCTTCCAACGTTATGTCGGCATCTGTGTCTCCTTATTAAACGCAAATTTTGTTATTTCAGGTGACAATACATCTAGAGCGTAAAACAAAACATTGCAAATACAATAATATCTTGTTTGATTTCACTTCATTTTTCCCAATTCATACCATTGTTTATACATATTATAATCTATTTATTTACATTGTCTATATTTACCGTAGGCATACATGGTAAGTATATTACTAATTATCTATAATATTGGGTATTAGTGGTCTGAATTTTAAACTGATAGGTAGGTGTTCTAAGCATTCCTCTGAATAGACCTAAATCATGAATGAACTATGACGTCTGTAGATGCCAGGAAATGGCATTCAAATATAACGTTTTGGGGAATAACTTCAGAAATACTGTCTTGGGATTAAGACAGTTTACTTTGATTGGAAAAGTGGACTTCATTATGACTCATAAAAATGACTGAAAATGGCATTCATATAGAATATGTAGGAAGCAATCTTTAGAAATGGTGACGGGGTGTTGAAAATGTCATTATTTAAATAAAAAATGGGACTCTGCCTCACTATGGTTGGAACTGAAATATTCTATTTGAATCCAATTTTCGGTCATTTAGAGGCGTCATAGTTCCGTTATCGATTTTATTTTTTTTACTACCGCTGAAGGGGGAGGTGGTAGGGGTGCTCGAGCATCCTGAGCACCCCTGGATACGCCACTGACGGCGGTCTTGATGGTGTCCTGGTTTGTGGCGTTGTATTTTAGTCGTCCCAGTCGCCTGAGCACCATATGAGTGATATCTTGGCGCGGCGTTTTGCTGTTTGCCACTACGAATGTGTACGAATGCACAAGACACCGTCACAAAAAACGACGTTTACGTCACTCACACGATCAAGACATTTTCCACGGCTACGATTGTAGCACGATTTCTTTAAACATTCCAAAAAATCGTGCTCCAACACGATAACAAACAAAATCCAATGCGTTGACGATGAATTACGATAGACCACGACACTTACGAAGGTATGCCGATGTTTTTTTTAATATTGAAATGTCGTGCTCTGTCGTAGCAAAAAAAATGTTAATGTAGGACGGGAAAAATATGTTAGAAATCTATAAACAATTTCATTTCATTTCCTTTATTTTGTCGAAATAATTTTCATCTAAATCTTATATAGTTGCTTCCTTAATACTTTTTTTTTTAGGATTGTTAGTGTCCTTTTTTGCTGTTAAAATTAGTTGGAATTGTAGACTATTTAAATCTGTGATTTTTTTAATAAATAGTTAATTAATTTTTGTTGGTTTCTAAGAAACATTAGTGAGTCTTTATATTGCTTGGCATTTATTCTCAAAACTCCTTCAGTTTCGAAAGATTTATGAGTTATTAAATAGATTTGTTTGATCACCATTGGTCTATATCGATTGAATCTAACTTGATTTTGTCCAACATAATTTTCCAATTCTCTAATAAAAATTGAATTTATTTCTTCTACTTTGGCGTCTTTGTTTTTTAGCATGTTGTTCCCACGCCTTTTTATTATTTTCCTCTTTTTACTTTATTCTTTTTATATCGTTCGTTAAGATGAGTTGATAATTATTAATGATCCTTGCACAGTAACGTCATTCCTAAATAAATTAGAAATTTCACGTCTCTATTCCTCATAGCATTAATTGCGGATCTGTAATAACTACCAATAATACCATATAGATTGAAACCAACTTGCCATTTTATTTGTAGATTTTTTAAATTTTTAAATAATTAAATTAAATTTTAAAAAATATAACATAATAATAACAGATGTTCCTTTGAGGAGTACTATAGAAACAACACTGCCCTCTGTTATCGTTTAGCGTTAGAAAAATCATAGTGTAAGTTTAACTAAGAATTCTTCAGGAATCATGTTATTATTTAGGTTATAATGGTCCATTTGGTTTGATTCAGCAGACAATTTTGATAAAAATGTGTCTCAGTCATTCCTTTAGTTAGTCTGTAAGTCGTTAGGGCTATCTGTCCTATTTTCAGTGAATTAAGATGAGGTAAAGAACACATTTAGGTAATGAACACATTACAATGTCGGTCTTGTTATTTTATTCAGAAAATGTAAATTTCTAGGAGAAATGCTAACAAAGTAATCTGAGGAATCGTTCCTCCATGTGGTAACATTGATTCCTACTATTTAATTATTTATTTATATTTAATTTATTATTAAGTTCACATTCCTGGAAAAAAAATTAATTGTCAGATGGGATAATCAATTAGCTCTAATGACATTTAAATGTCTAAAAGTTTATGCCCCAATGTACTTATCATCTAAATTTACTTTTAATGTTGAATCCCATTCCAAATGTACACGTAGTCAAGCTCATAATAATCTTATTGTGGAACAACTGTCAAGGCAGAACATTCCTATGCAGATGCACTAAATTATGGAATAACCTACCTCATGATTTAAAAACTAACTTTAATGATTTGTCTGTTTTTTTTAATACTTTAAGTTTATAATCTAATCCTATTGATTATATTAGTGTAGTGACAATCTTCATAAACATATATTAGTGTAGCATAAATTATTTAGTTTAGTTTATTTTTAATTTAATTTTCATTATGTGATGTAACTGTACCACTTTGAAAATCAGTACACTAGTACTGAAAGTGCCTACAGAAAGAAAGAATAAATAAATAAATAAATAAATAAATAACTGACGGATGTTTCACTGGCTGACCGACCGGTCGATCGTTGATACGGAGAAACCAAGCGCTTTCGACTGATTGGCGGTGTCGATCTATACAGCTTAACTTTCTTTCAGTCACCTCTTATTAATTGACTATCGATATTAAATAATAACGCAGGTGATATTTCTTTTAAAGCGCGGGAATATTGTATTAGTGTGACCTTGCAAAAACTGATCAAACAATTTATTTCTTGTATCTGTAACAGCCACTCATTCAGATCCAACAATGTTTTGATTACAAAAATTCTTTTTTTAAACAATTGTGACGTCAGAGGCCCACTTTATATTGGATTTATCCCGAGGAGTAACCTCTTAATGAAATGATCCGGTACACGTACTCCGTATTTCGTTAAATTTAGATACAAACTCTGACGTGTAAATGTACCAAATACTCAATACAGTTGGGAATACTCTCGAATAATTCGCAAGTGGTTCTCGGGTGGGACTCGAACCCACAATCTCCAGGTAACTAGCCTGGCATCTGTTGCACACCATGGCTAGGGATAGAATTCGCGAGTGTTCTCAACAGTACTGAGTATTCTGGACATTTACCCGGCAGAGTTGGAACAAAACAAATTATATCTAGTATTCTCCCTGACGCAAAAATCGTTAAATTTTGTTGGCTAAAATATAATAAAAGATACAGTAGGACTCGCAATCTATTTTACTGAATTGTGCACGTGTACACATTCAACTTCTCAAACTCAGGGGTCACCATGAAACCACCAAGAGAAGTAATTTCTCCATGATACAAAATCATAACAATTAATGCTCCACATTTTACCTCTTTACTTCCATATTTATGTTAAATTGTACATGTTTGGCTGTATTGTGTGTAGCATTTCAATGCTTTAGTTAGGCATACTTTTTCTTTGAATTGTAAACTATTTGAGACATTATAGTCGGCTTATGACGTTTTCTACATTCATCTGACAGTCGAGTTTCTCGTTGATAAGCTTTTCATTTACAAACCTTCCATTTTTACAAACACTATTCAACCAATAATGTATATTGGCTAATAATGCAATAACTCGATTATTTATTGTTGATGGGCCTTATTCCAGGTTTTCACAATTTCCTCCTTCGGATCATTTAAACAGGACATTTTCATGAGAACAAACACAGAGAAATGCGTTGCAGGTCTTATTTGATCCTTTTGTGTTTTTTTTATATTGGTAACTTCCAATTTACGTAGTTTCTCTTTTACTAGTGTGAGAAGGTAAAATAATCTATTTTTATGTAGTTTATCCTCTTCTATTTTATCGGTAATAAGTCATGTTTTCAAAGCAAATAATTAAAAAAAAAAAAACAAGAACTAGGCCTACTATTGTTTTTAGGTTGATTGGTCGACTCGTAATTAATATCACCGAATCGAATTGGAAGAAACCGATACTAATTGATGGACAATTGCAATAATAATATTACCTTATTGATTTGTCAAACAGTAATAATATGTCACCTTGTTGCATTTAAAGAACCCGATATGACAGAAGATAATCTTCTCAATGTATTAAACAAGTGGAGCAAGTAATGCGTATTTCATCAACTGCGGTATGAGCTAAAATAGATTTCTATATATATAGATCAACGTCCATGAACATAGTCTAATTTAACCATCAACAAAAGTCATTTCAATGTGTGTTGTGGTAAGAATGAATAGTACTATAAATATCGGTGTATTATTATTTTTCGTTGCAATAGAAAAGTAATGGAATGGTCATCTGTGTGAACGTGAGTTCACGAGTCGTGAAGACGGCGAAGAACACATTGAATCGATGGTGTATAGCTGTAAACCTTGCGTGCCGTAACATAATGCCTCTCGACACTGTCACACACGCACGCCACTCCGTCAGCCTTCTGGATTTATAACTTTTGGAGTTTTATACTAGGAAATATATTCAATCATCAAAATGCAATTTTTACTTTACTGGTTACTTGTTTTATTCTTGCATATTTTGGATGCAGCCTCTTTTAACTATTCGTCTTCAGCAAGTAATTCGACGGAATTTGAGAACGTCACCCAGGCGACTGACTTACCAGGGATACAAGTAACAAATAATAGTAATAATAAAAATAATGTAACAGATGACGAATATGATGATAGACGGCTTCATGCACATACAGACGTTGTATCCAAGTTTCTCCAGCGTATGGAAGACATTGAAAGGAATGTTGATAACTGCGAAAAAGGTGTTGATGTTACGCTGGACAGAGGGGCGGTCACGTATGGGCCGAAAATGTTTCGTCGCCAAGCTATGTTCGCCGTACATAGGGCAAACCTGCTAACCAGAATCTGGAAGAACAGTAGTATTTATAGTCATTTAGAAAATAACGAAATTTTCTTTTATTCAGCAGTGGTATCTGTCGTTGAAAACAATCCAGACGTGTTTGCATTTGGAAATTGCCATGGAAGAAATCAATTCAGGAATTACACCGCTTTCTGTCCGTTTGCTTATAGACAAGCCAATGGAATGATTTTAGTAAAGGATCTATCAGTTTCATACGATTATCTAACTAATCAATCGGAATTTTTTTGGGAAGCGGGTCAAAAGGCTGAAGAATTATTAAAAACAAGGAAACCTATTAAAGGTATGGTACCGTATGTTTAGCAATTTTATTTTTAATTCAAAATATGTTAAAAGTTTAAAAAAACACAACATTTTTTGCCCCTGAACCTATGGGTACCTAAACAAATAACCCGCAATAGAAGGAATAAATTACCTTACCCAAATCATGCAGGGCGGATAGTTAAGCTAGAAAGAGAGAGCTCAGTGCCAAGTTGGACAAGCCTAGGTATGAGAATTTAACAACAAACTGATGGCGATACGAGTCCACGGTCCTAATAAGGGGATAATTTTTGGTCTTAAAATTAAAAATGTCCCACTAATTGTCTTCATATTGTTTAAATGATTGATACTTCAGTCGATCGATTTAATTCTTTTTTTACAAAATAAATTGTTGTAATATTTAACCTCTTCCTCTTCAACCCCAAAGCAACCTACTTTCTCGTTTTATTGCCATTAAAATAATCAAGTATCCCCAATGGCTTTAAAATCATATCAGTTGTGCCATAAAACCATTTTAACTCCAGCTGAAATTGTCTAAGTAACGAATAAGCTAGGATTGAGGTCTGTCCGAGATTTCATTTCAAATCAGTCATTTTGTATTATTCAAATCTAACGCAGTAGCCACACGGACAAGGTCTGACAGGTGGAATATATAATATAGAGTGTTTCGTCTAACATTATCTTTTGTAATATTGCATTGTTTACCATCTAATACTCTAGTAATAACTCACGATTGACGGATGATGTAAATGTCAAAAAAATAAACTCTGTTTCAGTCACATAATGCACTTTCAATCACATCTATTCATCTCGACTGAATATGAACATCCTCGGCTCTGTAAACAGTAGGCCTAATCGGCTGTTGTGCGTGACGTCCTCAGTGTCTGTTTTGCATGCGTTTTCTTTTTAAATTTACAAACATTGAAACACAATTGTTAGTATTGATCACAAGAAGATTAGATTAAGTCGGTAGTGATATTTGTGATAAGCCTTGGCAACTATGGCTTTAGTTATGACGCAATTGGCGTATCATAATAGAATGAGAGCTAGGTTAATTAGTTATTTAATTACATGATAACTGCAATTTCACTACCTGTAACCACCATCATAACAGTTGCGGCGCCAGGAATTCTCCGACGACAGGGTAATTCCCCCGACAGGGAGGGCACCCCGATAAACAGGGCAGGTTTGAGGTGGGCGTGTCCACGATTTTCAATTGGACAAGCAAAAAAGAAAAAAAAACAAAACAAAAACAAAAATGTTTTTCTGTGCGCCCTTTTTAGGCCGTTTGGTATGTTGGAGCCTTCACTGGACCTACAAGGCCCCCGACGAAATCTTAAATTTCTCCAGAAACGGGGGTAGGGTTTAAAGGTACCCCGACGAACCCTAGCCCCCCCCCCCTTCCGTAGCGCCGCCACTGCATCATAATAATACATCATCAATACAACGACCTCGCTGACAGCACAAAATATCTACAATAGACCAATGAATGATACGGCGATACTAAAATATAGTCTCCATAAAGACCCTTGGTGAAGACCTTGTTCGTTAATAATAAACGACAATACAATGCTTGAACTTTTCAAGTCACACGGACACGATACCAAAGTATCAATGCTGTGTTGTCTGTCTGTCACAAAGTTATGTTATTCCTTCCATTATGATTTCAATGGACTTGCTATTGCACGCATATTGATAATAGGTCGAGATGGTCGAGTGCTTAAAGAAAAAAAAAATGTTGAAGCCTTCACTGGACCTACAAGGCCCCCGACGAAATCTTAAATTTCTCCAGAAACGGGGGTGGGGTTTAAAGGTACCCCGACGGACCCTAG
>JAOTQE010036385.1:0-10125 GCA_025631205.1 Nesometra sesokonis
ATTTTGTGTTTGTTTGTAAAGCTTTATTCTGGATCACCGCGACGCGCCATTAAAAACAAACATGGCCAACATAACTTCGGAAGGGCCAGTATCATTTTTGCCTTACTGGCCCTGCTGGCCACCATGATTTAAAGTTAATTTTCAGCCCTGTCTGTGCCATCCTTATATAAGTGGATTTGTTTTAATTTGTTATTTTCTAAAATTCAGCATTGTTGTCAACTGATTTTTAGTGAAGTAAAACTTTAACTTGCAGCCTGCAAGTACATTCACATGCAGGTTCAAGTCCCCTTGGCGACTATACAAATTTTGTTTACAATTTTTTCATTATTTCATTCTAAAACTCTAGTTGGCTGAGCAAGTAAGGAGGTTTTAATGTTTAAAACAATCAACTTTTAACTTTAACGACCATCACCAAAAATAGTCCATTACTTTACTTTTGATTGGTTGGTTGGTTGGTTGATTGATTGATCAGACGAGTAGTTTTAGAGGAAAAAATATTGAAATGTAATATTGTAAAATTAATTAGCCATATCTTTTTTTATTGTTATGCAATTCAAAATTATTTATAACAGGAAGTTTTCAACGCATCTTTTTTTATTACAGGTGGAATTGAGCCATCTGAGAGGTGTACACGTTTGGAGCCATATACCGAGTTAGCCATCATCCCAAAGTCAAGGACAAATATATCAAACCCACAGACACCTACAGTTTCATCTTCAGATAGAAGTGAGATTTTAGGCCAAACAACTGCTGATTTTGACACTAAGAATGTAAGTGGAAACAGCCGGCCCCCTGCTAAAGTTGAGACTCCATCCAGCCTAGCTTCCATTGGAGAGAGTATGACATCTGGTTATGTAAGCGATTTCGGTTCTACAAGCAACATTCCTCTTTGCAGAAGCCATGTTGATGAGACGTTAGAAACCATTGATGTAGAAGAAGGGGAGCAAATTACCGATAACGACGGTGATAGTTCACTCCCATGGGCATATCGCCTGTGGACGTATATAAAGTCATTTGTTAGTATAGAAGACTCAGGGGAGAGTGCAATAGAACAGGGTAAGCTGTCCTTAGATAAGGAGAGACAGAAAGCAATAGCTAAAGAACTCCTTAAAGACTGTGATGTTGTTGCAAGAGTTCATGCATTAATAGATTCATATGAAAAGACAGAAAGTTCTAGAAATGGTGATAAAAGAATTGAAGATGATGAAGTGAATCAGAACTCATACTCCCATTTAATGCAACCAACGACTGTTTACCTCTCATCGAGTGCTGAGGGCGCTCTTATTGACCTTCCAATGGATTCTGGTAAACAAAAGAACTTTCCGTCGCAAGAAGAATATGTGAGCTTCTATGCAATTATTACGAAATTGAAATCTCCAAAGGAGCGTCAGGAAGAAATGAGGCAGAGGCAGGATTCAAGTTCAGCAAAGAACAATAAAACTGCCGGTGATAAGAAAGCATCAAAAACAGTTGAGGACATGATTGGTGATGTAATGACAAAAGAGCAACAGTCTGTTATGAAATGGAATGACATTAATACAGGGTATGCTGCTGTCAGGGTAGTTTTAAACAGTCAAGATATCCAGACAAGACAACAGTCTTATTCTAAGTCACAAACACAAATAGTTCTTGATGATGCTAGTCCATGGACACTCCAAATCTCAGATCTGTTACGAAGACAGCTGAAGCTTGAGGTCACAGCAAAGGTTTTAATCCGGCCAATTACAGAGGCACCTAGTGTGATGCAATCGATGACATTGTGCCCACTCTATCATCTGGTAAATATTACATATTGTGTTTTTAAGTAATATATTAAAATATTTTTAGGACTCACTTGTAGAAAAGGTTTAATATATACAATAATTTAATTATAACTGTTGATTGAAAATATTCATATACATATTTGTTTTAATTGAACTTTACAGTAAACTCGGTTTAATGAACTGTTAAAAATGTTGACTAACAGGGAGAACCTCTCCACTAAAACATGTTTATTGAAAATAAACTTAAAGGAGATGTTTGTAATTTTAAAATTTAAGTAATAAACTTCCCAAAACAACAAAAATCTCATTTTCATAAAATTATGATTTCTACCTATTTTTGTGATTACAAAAATCTCATTTTCATAAAATTATGACTTTACCTATTTTTGTGAATATCTTAAAATTTTCTGGTATACAACATGACTCATTTTTTCATGACACCTCACAAATGTTAGAGATGGAATTAAGTTGATTAGTTTTGAAATATATACCTTTTATTTATTTTTGTAAAAATGTTTATACCATGACTATTACCCTGTTTCTTGATAGCAAAGGGAATTAACACCGGTTGAAATTGAGGGCGCTTTTCAGCAGTGGTTGTCGACAGTCAGCTGTATGATATGGCCAATACCTGTATGTTGTGGTAGTTCCCTCGTGAAATTTCCTGTTTCCGATGGTAAGTCTCATCCTCAGGTATTTGAAACATGTGGATTTGAGAGTCTGTTTATTTTGTGTTGTGAAACATTGATGACAACCGATGAAAGTCCGATATGAACTTAGACCCCATTTACACTTACGACTGGGTTTTGGGCCGGACCAGGATCGGGTCTACATTTGAGGCATGACAAGGCAAAAACCACCAAGTTGTAGGAAAATTGAAAATTGAGTTTTTGTCAAAACTATATTACACTTATCACAAGCTTTAAAATGAGTGGTAAATTTTCAAAATCGGACATCTATAGCTGAAGTTATTGGACAAAATATACACAAATCTGTTTGTATTTGTTTAAATTTTTTGTTGTTTGTCTATTTCTCAAGAATTTCCTCTGCGACAACTTGGTGTGTTTGCCATGACTAGCCTCATTTAATTCTTTGGGCCTGATCTAGCACGTTTACACTTAAATTCCAAGAGAGGCCTATGTGTATGTAAACCGGAATTGTAAGGCCTTTTGGGATTGAATAATGTCATCCACACGAAATGTTATGGTAATAGCAATGTCCAGTGTCGTGGTGATCATTGTGATAAAATGTTTGAGTGTATTTTGTTTTGTTTTTTAAAGAAATGGAGTAATCGGTGGTAAAAAATTGTAAGGTAAATGGGGTCTATTTTACAGTGGGGTCCTTCTGGTGGTGAATGGGCAATTTATGGGAGACAATCCCCTACTCTTTTGCAATGTGTGTATTGCATTCTTTAACATGCACATGAGCCATGTTGTGCACAGGACCAAGGGAATGCCTAACAGGCGAGATTAGCAACTACTTTTGTGCGTAGGTATCCAGTTGAAGCGCACTAGTGATAACTTGTTGATAATTTGATTGTAAACTATAGGCTTTAATTATCTTTTTTGTTTTATAAGATGAACAAGAGGAGTTTGTGCTAACAGTAAACACTGAACAAGACACAATGGAATCGAAACAGCAGCTCTACTTTCTTTTACATCCATTTATTGCAAAGAAAGTCAAATTTGGAGTTTGTAAAGATGCTTTCTGTGATTCACCAGCTAGCCTTCCTCCCAGATCTACCAGGCAGATTGACTATGTAGTGGCTGGATTCAGACTAAGAGATCTTGGGTTAGTATTCAGCTATACCTCAACTGTTGGTATTGGTTCTTAATTTAAAGGGGAACTCTGGGATTAAAATTTTCATGGATACACCTATAGAACAATTAGCTGTGACCTAACTGACAAAATTTTACAACATTGGGAGAAAGAGATAATGAAGGAAAACACTTTCCAAAGTTGGCTTCAAATAAAAAAAAGTGGGTCTAATCCTAATATTAGACAAGCTAAAGAATAGAAAGATTACAGATTTTGGAAGGATTGTATTTGAGAACTGTATCAAAAGTTAAATTAAATAGTTACCTGTTGTAATGTGAATTTGACTGACCTTTCATTTTATGGGTGACAAACGATCTTGCTCACTGAAAAAAAAAACCTTTGACTAAAGTAGGTCTACCAAGTTAAAAGAACTATAGCGAGATCTAACAGAACCACAGAGAACTGCTTAGTAAGGTAGTATGTACTTATCCTGTCAGTTGATGTTATTAATGCTTTAAGGTCAATAAGTATTTTTTTTTTATTTCGTGTCACATCCAACAGCAAGTTTACTCACCACTTACAAGATGAGATCTACACCATGTTTTCTAAACCAAGTCATTGTAAGGCTTGGGAAGTGGTGTTGTTAAGTTGTGGAAACCAACCTAGTGTTCAGCCAGGTTCGAACCCAGGACCTTGGATTGGAAGGCAGGCATGCTAACCATCAAGCTACAGTGCCACTCCATTACATCATTACTTGTTTGTTATGATATTAGTTCTTAATTTGAAGGTTTATTCTAAATAATGACTATTTTCCTAGGTACTTGTAGAGCATTGCTGAGCATATCCTTTGATATGGTAGATTTTTATAGGGTTAACCCTGTTAAATCCACCTTGTCAATACCATTATCTACCATGTTAACAGAGCTATATTTTTTTCAAAGTGTTTCCAAAGATGATTGGGTCCAAGATGGTTGGGCTTTATTCATTGGAAGATTGGGTGTAATTTAATTGGTCTGATCGCCTTGAACACAAATTTGGGCTCAATTGACTTTAACTGATTTATGTGTGGGTCAACGGATTATTTAAAATTTGCAGTACTTATTTATGGCATAATATAAAATTTTTTATTTCCGTATCCCATGTTTTGCATTTAGCAATACAATGTTTACAGTGAGGTTTTAATAATCATGGCCTGATCATCCACACGATCATAGGCACGATAGGGTCAATCATCTAGATTCAATCATCCATGGACCTGAGCTTTCATTAATAATATAGATTAATAACCATTTTTGGTAGAATTATTCTTTTTAATTGTAATGTCATGAAGCAAAACATAACTTTTATAAATAATTGTCTTTCAGTGGTGTATCCGAGTTAGGCCATTCAGGGTTGAACCACATAAAGACTTCACTCGGAATTAGACCTTTGTCAAAGCAGATTTGCAGTGGACTACCAGGCCTTATGCAGGGAGGTTTGATAATAACAGGGCCTAAAGGAAGTGGAAAGAGTGCATTAGCAATGGCTATATGTCGTGAAGTGATTACATGGCCTCAGCTTGTCTATGTCAATGTGCTGGAATGTAAACCCTTAAAAGGTATGTATTATTGACCAGGATGCACTTAGAACTGCCAAGCTGGTGATTGGTAGATTGAACCGAACATTTTGCACCAACTGCTCTAAGTACCCATTTGTACTCATTTGAGAAAATAAGTAACATGGATATATAAGCTGCTGCACTAACTGCTGACACATTTGTATCTTCCATGTACCCACTTATACTCCTTGCATGTAAAAGATACAGGTGCTGCGCAAACTGCTTCTACATTTGTACCTTCCATGTACCCATTTATACTCCTTGGAGGAATTAGGCAACACGGATATCAAAGCTGCAAGCACTGCACAAACTGCTGACACATTTGTAAATTCCATGTACCTATTTATACTCCTTGGAAGAAATACACAACATGGATATCTAAGATGCAATCACTGCACCAAATGCTCCCACATTTGTACCTTGGAAATAATAGTTTAATGTGATATCCAAGCATCAAACACTCCAACAAATGCTCCCACATTTGCACCTTTCATGTACCCATTTATACTCATTGGAAGAGATACACGAGAAGGATAAATAAGCTGCAACCACTGTACCAACTGCTCCCACATTTGTTCATGAGGCCCACTTATACGCCTTGGAGAAAATAAGCAACATGGATATAACTGCAAGCACAGTGCAAACTACATCAATTCTTATATATCTTCATTTATTACTTCCGGAATCTATTCTGTTATATTCACCACATCTGTTCTCATTCTTCCTCTTTTTTTTTCATCTGTTAGGTAAACGTGTTGAAAGTGTTCGTCGGAGATTTGAAGAAGCATTCAATGAAGCTGCATGGAGGCAACCATCTTTAATATTATTGGATGATTTAGATCAACTGACAGGGTCGCCGTTAGGCCCTGAGCAAGAGATAAGCCCAGACGCCCTCTACAGTTCAAGAATTGCTGAAGGTTTATATTGTTTTTTATACTCTATTCTTTCTTTTTGTGTTTTGTTTTTGTATTCTATTCTCACTCACTTTTTTGTGTATTGTTTGCATACTGTAAAGCTTCTTAAAGTAACCCAGTACTCATACATAAAGATAAATCAACAAGATGTGTTTAATGTTATACAAAAATCTAGGGGTGGAGTCCTGTTCTATTTCCAAGTGGAGATTAAGCTTAGCAATTGTAACCGACAACTTCCACACTAAAAACAAAAATTTATAACACAGGGTTACTGTATTAGAAGCTTTACAGTATTCTTTTGTGGATCACTTTGTATATTGCTTACAAATTCTATTCTGACCTAATTTAGCCCTTTCACTGCTGAACACTTTTTAGGGAAGTGAGGCAATTTTGAGATAACTGTCAAAAATCAATAAGAGGTTATTGTGAATTTATTTTTGTGCTAGGGAAGAATATAATTTATCATATATTATATGAACCTATAGAATTATGGAAGGCATTTTGTAATTTCTGTATTTCGTCACTTGATGTCATGCCAGCCATATTGGATTTGTCATTTTCTTTATCGTTAATAAAGCTTATTTTTCTCTTTATCTGCTTTTTTTGTACAGGATATTGATATTAAGTAAATTAAATACATCGAAAGTTTGAATTTATTTTCATCATTCTTTAACAAAATTGACGCAAATCAACATTTTTCAGTAAAATCGTGAAACATCAAATAAAAAAAAATCAAGTACAAAACATAGATGGTGACATTAAAAGATAATTATTTTTTTTGTATTTATTGTTTAAATAGCTCAAAGTGTTATAGAAATTAAAGAAGGCATGTGCTTAGGCCATTATTTTTAAAGAATGATTTATTTTGGGCCTGTTTATTTATATAAATTTTAAATCTTTGTTCTGTAGTGCTAAAAGATTTAATGTCAGCTGAAATAAGACAAGGTACAAGAGTTTGTATTCTGGCAACATGTCTCACAAGGACCTCACTGAATCAAGGTCTGATATCATCCAGAGGTACTCACTACTTCCAGCATTGGATTGACATCAAACCTTTAGATATGGTGAGTATGTTCCACTTCAGAGTTGGGCAAAACAAATTATATCTAGTATTCTCCCTGATGCAAAAACTTTTATGTACATTGCAGTACCTGCTACTTATTGTGCTCAAATTCTATCCTTATACCCCATTCAGACTAGCTTCGCATTTCGATCGGTTGTAGCTATTGCGACAATCAATCGCACCCAATCGTAAAGTAAAATCGTGTGTGAATGCTCACCAATAGTAATCTGTTGCAATCGATATCGCAATTGTTACTGGTTGCGATCAGTTGTTACAATCTTTATTACTCCCGATTACCATGGATTCCACAGGCACTGATTGGCTGAGGTCAGGACCCTCTATTGCCGAAAAAGCTACGACAACACATTGTGTGACATATTGTTACGACGTAAAGTGCACGTATGAATACGTTTGTAAGTTGCGATCGGGAATTGGATTACCACCGATTACATCGCAACCGATCGTGATGTGATATATACGATGCTAGTCTGAATAGGGTATTAGTCACCAAGTGCAAGCTTGGTGGTCTAGTGGTACAGATGCCAGGCTAGTTACCTGGAGATTATGGGTTCAAGTCCCACCAGAGAGCAACTTGCAAATTGTTTTTTTCGCAAGTATTCACAACTCTACTGAGTATTCAGTACATTTGCACGTCAGAGTTGGGCAAAACAAATTATATATTATATTCTCCCTGACGCAAAAACATATAATTACATACATTGCAGTACCCGCTAATTATTGGACTTGAATCCTATCCACTCAAGAACAATTTGTAAAATTTTTGCTAGAATTCTCAACTGAGTATTTGGTAAATTTACATATCAGATTTTGGCAAAACAAATTATATCTAGTATTCCTTGACGCAAGAACTAATAATTTTTACTCCAGTAGAACAATTTTGGCATGGTCCCTACATAGTCTCAACAATTTGCTTTTCTTCATTTTAATATTCATCCAAATGATGTTTGTGGTTTATATTTATAAATTGGTATTTATTAGAGTCATTTTTATTTTTGGAAACCTTATGTACAGACAAAACGAGAAGAAATGATGCTTGCAATGATTCAGTCAAAGATAGAGGTCAACCTACAAAGTCTTGATGACCTCGACCTTAGAGGTTTAGCTGCAAAAACTGAAGGTTATGTAGCAAGGGATTTAATGATTGTACTTGAGAGGACTATCCATGCAGCATGTAGCAGAGAAATGATGAATGGCACATCGAATTACAAGACTCATCAAGGTAGATGTTGAACTTAACACTGTAATATTGCGATCGCTTTTAGGCGTACTGTCCACTGGAGCAGATTTGATATTTGGCGGGGGAGGGTGCTTAACAGACTTAAGTCTCCCTAAGATAGACCTAAAAATGTTTATTTCGTGGTTGCAGTCACAATTGTCTAATAATAATAGTTTCAATGAAAATCTCAAAACAAACCAAAACTTGGCTTCGATTTTCCTATGTCTTAGAGGTATTCTCCTCGCAGTAGAACCAACGTGTTCACGTTCGAACTCGGTCGAAAAGAATGATTGGTATTCGTAAGGTTGTGAGAACAGGCATATATGTCGGTCTTATGTAGGTATCTCACTCATAGACTACCAACACCACTTCTGGTTTGTGTAATTTCGTGGTTGCAGTCACAATTGTCTAGTAAATATATATGCAATATGGCTAAAAGAGACGCCTAGAAGAGAATAGGTTTTAGTGCAAGTAGAAATTTTTTTCTTTGCTTGTCAATGTTTAATGGGGTTTAAGCCCCCGCCTCACAATCCTCGATCCGCCCCTGGTCCAGATGACCGCCAACCTTCAGCAACAACATAAGTTAAATGATGACAAATGGTATATGATTATGTATTTTCGACATACTTTTGTTATGTTATAGTACACTGCTAAGCAATATCTGTGTATTGTTGCACATCAAGCATTCACAAGACATTGATTTCATACAGACCTTTAAATGTTCTCATTTGTTTTTTAATCTAGATGCATTAACCAGAGAAAATGGTATTACCCTGATTGAGGAAGACTTTGAATGCGCACTGCAAAATTACACCCCAGCAACACTACGGGATGTTCCATTACATAATGCGGGGGACCTATCTTGGAAGAATGTTGGAGGACTATCAGAAGTCAAAAAGGTCTTATTGGAAACCTTGCTTTGGCCAGCAAAGGTAAATATGTAATTGCCATAGATTGATGAGCTCAGTCAATATAGGAGAAAAGTATGTCCCAATTTATTTAACTTATTTGTTGTTTTTCTATCAATGTAATACAGTCGAACACAATGTAAATGTACTCATCAAAAACTTCTTTTCTATGTTATTTACCTTGCAATGAAAATTGTAATTGTAATCTACAACTCTGCTATTGGATGCTTAATTTTTTACCCCATAATTTTGAAAATATTGTGTAAATACATTATACTATTTCTTTTTCAGTATCCACAGCTTTTCAAAAACTGCCCATTGCGAGTTAGATCTGGTTTATTATTGTACGGACCTCCTGGTACTGGAAAGACACTGTTAGGTGGCGCTGTTGCAAAAGAGTGTGGCTTGAACTTCATCAGCATAAAGGTATGCTCATTAGCTTCACCAAGAGCAAACTTAGTGGGAGGCTATTCACTTTACCCTGTGTGTCAGACTGTTGCTGTGGTGGACGTGGATTTGTTGTACAAAGTTTGTTAAACAATAATTAAACTTATTTTTAAACATAATCCTATAATTAACAACGATTTTATTACTATTTTCAATACATCTGTAATGATACCAGATCATTGTATGATACAATGTGTCTAGGAAAAAAAAAACATTTTTTATCAAAAAGTTACTATAGAATAAAAGTGACTCTCATCCTTTTAACAAGTACCGTAACTATTATCTTGATATCCTGGAAAAAAAATTTAATGCAATACCTTAGTTGACTAATGTTAGTCCAGTAGAAATAGGTGAATAGTAGGCATTGAGTCAAACAAATTTCAATAGTTTGTTTTATTGATGAAATCTGTTCATCAAGTTGTGCAGAATAACATATCC
>JAOTQE010036396.1:0-10125 GCA_025631205.1 Nesometra sesokonis
GGTTAATTTAAAATAATTAAATAAAATATTTAGAATGTAAAAATTATAATCGTTATAATCTTACGACTTTATGAAATGTAGAACATGGGTAAGTATTCAGACCTTTTCAAATATTCGATGTCTTAAAAGAAGTGCTAAAAATGCATGACACTGCAAGCATTAGGCCTGGCCTAGGCTTAGGTGGCCCCTAGCAATATTATTCCTATATTTTTTTTATACGGTTTTCATAGGAATCCGCAGAATCCGTAGAATCCGCAGAAAAGAACTGCCGTTAAGACACCCGACAACGGAAAGCGGGGCGAAATTATCTTTTTTTTTGTTGCTCATCAAAGCAAAATCGAGTAAATCGAGGGCGCTGGTGCATCTCCTTCGCGACGACGGGACGGCCTACCGCTTTCGAGAGTACAAATGTTGGCAGGTATGTCTTCTTTAAGAATGAATTATAAACTTAGCCTTGGTTTGTACGTTAGTTTACCCAGTTTATCCGTTTGGGATGGGTCCGGAACCGCAACATGGCAAATCTCTGTTTAGCCGTTAGGATGCATGTAGGCCTATAGGCCTATATGCCATCAGGTAGCCGCCATTGATTCAAACGGTCTTGAGCCTAAACCTAGCGATTATCGCAGGGTTAGGCCTAGGCCAATGTTTTAAATATGATTCTAAAATAGACCCTGTTATTCCCCTGCAACGTTGCATCGTAAAGACTGAGAGGACGAGCTGTCAAGTTATATCTTAGTTGAAATCTTCAGGTTAATATCGATTGTTCGGCCGGCCGGTCATTGTACTGATACCGGAAGTCGATCTCCACTCTAACATATTTTTTCTAAACCTACCCCTATGTTGAACCCCGCCGAAGGATGTAACCCATCGTATACCACAGGTAAATAAGACAATTCATATCTGCGGTGTTAACCACCGACCTTCCTGTACACACTGGCCTAGCTTGGTGAGCTACCAAAAATTACCTGAATAAGGGTGGGAGGGGATCCAGGATAGTGTGAAACAGGGGGAGCAAACTTTCCGGGCGGGTGGGCGTGTTCAGGTTTCAAATTTAACAAGCAGAAACAAAACTTATTTGCGTGTGCTGACTCTTTTCGACTGTAGGTTGCCGCATACTCTCTTAATGTAAAAGAGTAAAACTTCACTCTTTTGGAGTGAATTTAAAGAGTGAGAGTGACCTGAGGGACCACTCTTAAAAGAGTGAATTATCTGCACTCCAAATCCACTTGTTTTGAGTGAATTTTCTGCAAAAGAGTGAGTGATTTCACTCGAATATAGTGAATTTTCAATCGATTCGAGTGAATTTCACTCTTTTTGGAGTGGTCCCTCAGGTCACTTCATAAAGAGTGGATTTTCACTCTTTTACGTTAATTGAGTAAAATAGACATATTACTGTAATAGAGGCAACCCATTATAAGAGGGGCCACCGGACGCACATGTAGGCCTACTTTTAACAATACGCCTATTAGAGAAAGGGTGCGCCCCTCCAACCTATAAATCCGCCCCTGTGTATAATAACGCGAGTTGGAAGAACTAGGCATAGGTCATCTGTGGCTTATCCGGGGTGGGTGTGGTTCGGGGTGCTAATGTCCTCAAGCATCACTGATTCTCCCCTAAAAAATAAACAAAAATGGTAGGCCTATATAAATATTGGGCCATTGAGCCCCACCCTTCAGCGGAAATGAGCGCCCGATTGTGGGAATTTGCAGTTTAGAAAAAATGACGCGTTTCACAAAAAAAAAAAAAAAGAAAGCGTCAATTTCCCAGACCTCCTGGGGGCATTTTTTAATTTGCTTGTTTTTAATCCATTTTACCATGTTGAGCCTATTTTTATTGTATTGATTCTCCACAATTAGGCCTATGGCGTTACAGGAATGAGTGACCGATAATTCATCTGTTTGAATGGGAGTTAGGCCTAAAAATACAATTCCATAAACCCTTGTGCTGTCCAAGACCGCATACTCAATAATCTGGTCTATAAACATAATTTAGGGAGAAGCTTCTTTAAACCTAGGCTTATTAGTATTAGGCCTAATGGTTAAATACATCTGAAAATGGTAAGGAATTGGCCAACATAAAGTTTTCTAGAAACTTGGAAGACGTTAAAACAATAACAGTCTGCTATAGATAATATTTTTAATGGACATACCAAGATTCATTGGAACAGGTACCGGTACTTCTAAAATACATTTAGGCCTAAGTCTGTATAGGCTTAATTTTAGAATAATAGGCTACTTTAAAAAATAGTGTACATTTTTACTTCGGCAACACACCGATTTGTTTAGAGCTAAAGTTATAACTTATTAACTTTCTGAACTTTATCGTTTCTATTACTAAAATTAAGCAACGATTAGGTTCAACGGATGAATCATTTTGGTGAGCGTATTTATAGATGTATAATTTTCCTCGAAGCACGAACACACAAACATTGCATCTTTCTTAAGTGGCCGATCACATTATTCCAATATATTTAGTAAATTATCGATCATTAGATTCGGAGAAGCAAAGATAGTTGCCTCGGCCTTGACTCGGTCATGCGCACAAGTGATTACACCTGAGCTAGTTCTGTTAGTATGTTGACCTCTTGGTGACTCGATTAGAATTGATCGATCCATCAGTTTCGTGTTAACTACTGTAACGTGTACTTTTCAAAGGGGGTCTTTACCCTCGTCATGTTGAACGATGTTATGTAGGCCTAGTGCAGTCATGACTATCGCATCAGTGAGCTTGAAGCATTTAAACTGTTCATTAGTACCTAATATATAGGGCTATTGATTCAAGTAATGATGCACAATGATTGATGGTGCATTCGATTATTGGCAGCCAGTTAGAAATATTATTAACGTTCTAAAAGATAAATATGTTTAGTAATGTATGCAACGTCCTCGAAATATCATTCATGTTGAAAAAAAGTGCGTTTACTTTAAAAACGAGTTTAAATTAATAACGGCATCAGATTAGCAATTCATGTAAATATAGAAATTATAAAGACAAATAATGAACTCTATTCTGACTCTAGAACGTTTATAAACGTTACTCTATTTTCTGGTGGGAGGAGGGTGAGAATCCTGAATGTGTATACATTTTTAGATCACGCCCTCATCGTATGCCACTCCGTCGGTCGCATGTCGTCGCGGTGTTTAAGAGAGGACTATTTACACATTATAAAACCTATTTTCTGATGGGGGTGGGGTGCAAATTCTGAATGTGACATTTTAGATCACGCCCTTAATCGTATGGTACTCCGTCGGCCGTATGTCGTCGCGGATGTTTTAAGAGAGGACTAAATTTACATGAATTTACTTAATCCACCGGAGTTCGGTAAACTTGAAGAAAGTAGGATACAAAAAAATATAACATTAAAAGACCTTCATGAATTAGACCCGAGTATTTTTAGAAATGTATATATAATCAAAACACTGTCGGCTGCTGAAACATAAAGATAATACTGTCTGCAATATGATCAAAACGTAGGCTTTAATCAGAATGATGACGCAGTCCAGACGTCTCTGTGTTTGTCTATTTGTCATCAATACATTGGACATGTTTCTGTAAATACCGACAATCATAAACACGTTTTTGCAAACTAGCATCTCGGCATAGAGGGCAATAGTATTATTCTGAACGTGTCGGAACCAAAAAGGCAAGCTTTCAGACCGATGCGGGCGAAATTCAAACATTCTCCTGTCAAGTTATTTAGGACCGGCCTTGACTGGCTTACCGCAGACCAACACAATTTAAGTATATCAATTTACATTTTGTTGGCAAATCGATAAATTATATGATGATGATGAAATATACAAATACAAATATAGTCTAAAGATAAACAAAATAGGCCTACACCACATAAGAAAACTGTAGAAGTGATATACTGTACTTCCATACAATGCGGATTATCATGAGGCCTATATATGCGCATCTGCTCTTAGGCTATGGCAATTAGCACTGTGATGTCGTTTTTATCTTTATTTTAACAGAACTGTAGTCATTTTATTACATTTAACAGTGTTATAGAAAGTAATCACAGTGAACAAAATTGATACAGTACTTGAAAACGTCATAATCCCCACAGAGGCCGTCTCGCATACTATACCCGGCGGCCTTGCACACGCGGAGCGTAAACTTTGTATGAACTCAGCGTAGGCCACCAATCAGCTGGTCCTTTACAGGTTGCTCTCTATCAGTTAAGAGCCTGCCGAGAATAGGCAGTAAATGGCTGAGTGCATTAACGTTTCCACAACAAATTTCTAATCGTCGAAGAAGCCATAATCGTGTATTTTTAAACATCTTGTTATTTTTAGAATTCAAAATAATTACTTTGAGTCATCTCTCCGGGGGATTTCATTATTATGAAACCATTAATACTACATGGATAATATTCTAAGTTTGTTTGCGGGTCTCAGACCATTAACTGTACTTCTTTGGTTACAGTATCCCGAAGGTGTAGTTCTAGTATGTCTGGCCTTCGTGGCCCCCACGAATCAAGGAAAACACAATCATTGTAAGTGGTGGTCACGTTTTTCATCTCATTTCCAATTACGCTTACATCATTAATCGAACGTGTTAATTGCCGTATTCGAAAACGCGAGGTGAGAAAATGATGATAAATGTTGGATAGGTGTTATAGGCCTATGTGGAAAGTTAAACATTTATTTATATCATATCAGGCGGACTTGGACGAATATTAGGCTATTTGAACTTGAAAACTTATTGTTTGCAATAGGCAAAATTATCCATGAAACTAGCTTCTCAGATACCTGAAACCATGGAGAAAATGCTGAAACGCATGTTGTGAAAATTGGCCTGGGGATGGCCCTATAGGCCTACCCCTAAAAACAACCGTAAATTTGGAACTGGGTGCTGAATCCGTTCCTGATCACTCATCACCAAACAACCAACCACCAACCAACGATCGGTCCATCCACACTTTAGGCCTATTCACTCTTCAATATAGGCCATGGACCTTCATCAGTTCACAGGACCGACATTGGGAGGAGCGAACTTCGCGCCGACGGCCACCTCCTGATTTTAAACAATCCGTCAAGAAAAATAGGCCTAGTTATTCCCCACCCTCAATTTGACGCGGGTTTCTCGGTTTCCTTCGTGCTGCAGTCTAAACCAGTTGCCCTGGCCAATGATGGAAAAAATGTGGACCTCTTCGAATTAGGGGGTTGTAGGGACGGATGTAGAGGGAGATTAACCGGATCCCCCCATTCTTTCAGAAAGTAAAATGTATCAATGTTGTTAACATTGTCTATAAAACGATATTCAGCAATCATAGACAAGAATCCCTTAACAGGCCCTTAACGCCATTTCCGAACATTTAAAGACCATAATTTTCCGGAGGAACATGCAGGACCCCCTAAAACTTTGTGTGGGGATGGAGGTGTACGCACTCATCACTCTCCATCACTACGGGCATCAGATCATCGATTCACCAATAGCTGTGCTTATTCTTAGCCTACCAATACATTCATTCAACACTTTTCTGCATTCCATTTCCTTAATTTAGTTTTTATTATGAAGTTTATTCTTGTTTTAAACTAGGCCCATGTTAAAATACTTTACATGATTTTGTGTGGAAAACCTTAAATAGTCCAATTAATTCGTCTACTTATTCAAAATCATCATTAAATCTTCCGTCCATCTTATATCCTTTGCGTTCCCCACCTTTTTATCACTATCAACTGCCGGTATGTACCTCGTAAACCATTCATACTCACACTCAAGGTGTCACACGATTTGTGGAACAATCACATAAGGTGCCATCAACCACATAGGACAGGTGGGATGATTAACATCGGCGACAGTCATCGATTGTCATTCGTACTGATTGTCGCCTAGTTTGTCACAGTACATTGCAAACAAAGAGGACATGGAATTTCGCTGTCTACATCGGAAATTAAATATCCACATGTTTACAAGAGCATTGTCAATGTTACTTATAATTCCAGCAATTGGATAATCAATCTAGCTTAATTGGGTCAGTGGGAGGAACCGCTATGAGGCTCGATGACATCATAATTACTAGACGGATGACGTCATAATTAAGGGGAAACACCGTCGACAGTACGATACGATCGCGTACTGCGCCGATTGATGCGATGCGTGAAGACGAAGGTCACTGTCAATAACAATAAATTCATGAATTGGCGGTTTGAGTGGAGGGAGTGGTTGATAGGCTTAAAGATATATTGTCACCTGAAAATGACCAAAAAATCATCAACATTAATTTTGAAATTAACTTGATCATAGTAGCATCAAAGTTAAAAACTGGAGAATAGAAATTAGTGTATTTAAAATGTGTTTAATAAGATTTTTACAGTGAGAAATTATCAAAAATATAGAGGCTTCCAGCCCTTTTGGTGTTTTTTGCTCATTTTTAGCATATAACGTTGCAATATTGGGGGTAAATAATTTTAAAATAACCTAATTTCTGGTGTCATCGTCATAACTTATGTATTTCTTCAAGATAAGCAAGTTATTTTCAAAATCTAATTGTTGTTATTTTTCAAGTGACAATACATATTTAATCCCCCATCAACCCACTAAAATTCACCCAAAATAACCGATTTTAACGACAAAATAGGTGTACAGCGGCTGTATAGGCTTGCGATTCCTGCAAGCAAAGTCTGACCTGTTATTGCAAGTAGGTTTAGGTTAATTCAAAATATGTTTACAAATTACCAAAATAGGATCCACAAATTTTTTGTCTCGTATGGAACAGAACATACTTAGAGAATTAAAAAAATATGATCTTACAATTACGATTCAATCTGTCTGGCATATTTACAAAATCCGGCAACAAATAATAAAATAATTAGTGCCCTCATGACACTTTCTAAAAGCATGCGGTTTATTATCAAAATTTAAACAAAAAAAAGTGTTAGTAGAAAATTTGCAATAAAATTATCATCGAACAAAATTGGAGTGTGAACAAATGTTTACGTTTAATTAAAAATGTATAATATTAAATAATTTGATGCGTTTAACTATTCCACGTGACAGGCCGCTGACGCATGCTTTCTCAGTTCAGTTTTATTTCCGCTCGAGTTACCAATATGCCTACTGCGTGACAGTTGGAAAGCCCAGCCTAACATCGGAATTTTAAACATTCCTGTTTATAGAAAGTTATTATTTGCAATAAAATATTATCAAACATATTGAGATTGTGAACAAATGTTTATGTTTAATTAAAATCGTATAATTTTAAAGAATTTGACGTGAATATACCACATGACAGGACACTCACGCAGCTTTATGCAGGCTCTATGCAGGTTCAATCGAATTTCCACTCGAGTTATTTTCGTTTTCACCAATTTGGCGAAAGAGGTCATTTTTATTTTCGCCAAATGAGGATTCTAGTAGCCATGGCGACTCGGCGAATGGCTAGCGTTAGCGTAGCAAAAGTACAATCACAATAAAACATGATGTAAATTTACTTGTAAAAGGTTAAATCAGCTCTTGAGAGTTGAACTTGTAAACCCGATTCTCTACAAGTTCATTGATCGAATTGTAGGATTAATATACATATTAATCCAATTGGGGATTAATAAACCTATTAAATCCATTGGGAGATTAATATCCAGTCAAAACTTTATGATTCAAAATGTCAACCAACATAAATCAAACAAAAATAAATTTAAAATATTTTTTTTTGCTGCTCTTTTTAAATTTAGTCAAAAGTGCATAGAGTAGAACAATGTTAAATAACTGTTCCCTTGAGTATCCTCTTAAAATTGGGTCATAGTGTTACAAAAATATACTGTAGATCCCTTTATGTTCGCCCGCCCTTAATTTTCGCGAATTTTGCGATGACTTGACGATCGCGAAAATTAAAGGCCGCGAAAATCTCAAGAAAAAATATAGGAATTTACCATGTGTAGGTTGAGGCTGCACGCGAAGGCCCGGCCTAGCCTGGGGCTAGGCCTAGCCATGCTAAGAAGATCGTCTAAAAGTAGTTTTATTTTGTGAAAATAATAATTTTGACGCTATCCCAAGATAGATATGTTGTAAATGTAACTATCATAACAATTTGGGTTTCAAAATCACCCTATTCATCTGTAAAAAAATTGTAGTTAGAAGGCAAAGTTCGAAATACATTCCACAAACTGGAGGCTGCCATTTTTATTGTCATCTAGGTGGCACTATACACTCCCATGTCGAATATTTCTCACAACACATGTTCATTGAAAAATAATTTGCAAGATATATTACCGACGAAAATAATACAGAAATTCATTTTTTTTCGAAACAGCATTTCCCATCAATGGTCAATAAACCATCGTAGCCTAATGGAGGGCAGTAATTCTACGTGGCAATGGGTGAATAAACCATGGAAATTGTCAATTCAATCGGTTTAGGCCTGGCCTAGCCTAGGCGCCAGAGTTGGCTGGTGATGCTAGCCTTGGCCCATACCTCGCGATACTGTAACCTTGAGGTAGGTGAATCGGGGGGCCTATTAAACATTGTTTATCACGGACCAGCACTCTAGTTTTAAAACTAACATGATGGTCCTCAACTAAAAATTAGTTTCCGAACAAATAACTGATTTATTTCCAACGTAATGATAGGTAAAAATCACGAAAATTATTGTCTTGTGAAAACGTTTCATCGCGAAAATAAAAGTTGCGAAATGTTAAAAATCGTAAAATCGCGAACATTTAGGGCCGCGAAAATAAAGGGATCTACAGTATTTCCTGTCACTTTTGTGTGGGATGAGAGTATCCCTCAATTGCAATATCCAAAAATCTATTAAATAAAAAAATTAAATATTTCAATGTATTCACTGAAAATATACTATATTTTCCATACTTGGGAGTTCTGGCTATTTTTCTTCCGCTGGATATTTAAAATTTCGTCAAAATACATAGGGTAGAATATATCAAGGGGATACCTTTTGGGACAATAAGATTTTTTTTCTTTGAGTATCCTCTTTCTGGTCATAGTGTTAAAAATATATTTCCCTTCAATTAGGTGCTGGGAGAGGAGTCCATTTGATTACAATAACCAAAAGGAGGGGTAACATATAGTACTACTTTCAATCGTATAAATTTTACTCCATTAATTTTTTACAATTAAATATTTCAATGTATTCATTGAAAATGTTTAATGGTTTGTTGGTTTTGTGTAGTCAAATTATTTTTTTATCCGTACAATTTGTAAGTTTAACGTTTTCATCCTTTGGGCTGCTTGTTGTTCATTTATACCGTAATAAAATAAAATAAATTTTACTTAGGAAATTATTTTTTTTAACTGATTTGATTTATTCAGTGTTGAAAAACACTAGGGATAACCCACAAAAGTCCTAAGTGGACTTATTTCCAATGGGCTCCCTTCTTGTGGTGATTGGGCAGTATACCGGCAGACAATTCCCTACTCTTTTTCTAATACCCCATTTAGTATTTTTCTAATACCCCCTTCTTAGAGAACATTAAATATCCCTTTGGTCCACTCGCCATCATGTACAGCTTGGTAATGATAAAATTTGCAAGTTCATTGCCGTCCTGAAAAACTAAATGTGTTATTCTGAGAACAGACACTGTGTACGCCTGACGGTACATTATCCATCACAGAAACGAAAGCTCAATATTATTTATATGATGGTAAAGAATATTTACTTCGGTGACAGACGGGATGTTCTATTTAACTCGGCTCCGCCTCATTGAATTAAATATCCCACCTTTTAGCTCATTAAATATTCTGCACCACCGTGCTCTAAGCTATTATTTGTATATTATAACAGTACACAGAAATCTTACGTTTAATATTTCAAGATGAAAGAGAGCAGTGAAGCAAGTTCAAAACCAATATATTTTATCTTCCAAGTGTTGAAATACTACTTTGATAAATTACTATTAGAGTGATTGCAGAATAATGTAGACTGATTCACTATCAGATGAGTTAATTACATAATGGATAATGCATGGTAATTTCAAAACCATCCATCTGATGTAATGATGCTCCTATACTTAAATCAACTTGGATTTGAAAAGATGATTTTTAGCTCTGAAGCAGAACTTTCTATGCACACATCTGATTATAGCCGGTCTCACAGGCCTTACGGTCGGGTTTTATTCACTTTTATTTGTTTGATTCCGTTTAAGACGGTATTGACGTCCCATA
>JAOTQE010036407.1:0-10125 GCA_025631205.1 Nesometra sesokonis
ATTTCTGCAGGGTGACCATGGCACCCTCCTACTCAACAATTTCTAAAACTGTAAGTAGGGTTGCCAGGGATTAAGTCACCGGCAGCTCGACCGGATGCAGTTTATCGTCATACCCAGGACATTAAAAACCTTAGCTACACTTACCCTTAAAAAAAAAAAAGAAAGAGAGAAAGAACCCATTACTTTTAATTTTTAGGAGTCTACCATTGCATTCCAACTGTTCTTGAAAAAAGATGCAACAAACTTCAGACGGCAGTGGATAAATAGCCTGATGATAATATAAAATACATTTTCATAATTTTATTATTGTGAACCAATTAAAAATTGTTATTGTGAAATTAATTAGTGGAAGATGAAAAATCTTAGCTTTTCTTCCTTTGATGAAGAAAGACATTTTCTCCCATTTAAATATTAGGAATATCAAACAAATAATGATTAATTATTGCATTATTGAAATTAATAAGCATATATCAAGGTTTATTATTAAAATTAGTTTAAAATTCTCTACATAATTGGAATATTTTCCCATGTGCTAAAACCAAACTTTTTATTGTTATCTATAAATCAAGTTCATAAGTGTCTGATCATATTGGTTTATTTGCAGCTGGCTCTGCCATTACATAATTTGAATTCGTCTATTTTTATAAAATTGAACATACATATTACATGTTGTTATTGTTTACAAATTGCATGTAGGAAGTCGTAAATCATAGTATTAAGGAATCAAAGCATGTTATTTTTATCAAAAAATTATCTCTGATGAGCTAAGGGTTTTATGGGCATCTAGAACCTAAACATGTCTCTGTAGTGTGCTTTATAGAATAAATATTTAGGTTTTTAAACTAAATATTTCGGTGAAAATCTGCTCAAAATCTAAAGTCCATGTGCATTGATGCGAGTAAAATAGTAGAATTATGTGTTAAAATTTGTTACGCTTTCATTTTCATTATTATTTAGGCCAAATGAAAAAAATAGACTTGTTAAGCGTAGCCGCCCTTGTCTGAATTACTGAAAAACTGATGTTTTTATGACAAAAATATTCCAAATGGTAATTAAGATCAAAATCATATGTAGTTGGTTTTATAAGTTGTGGTTCTCAAATTACCTTATTTGTTAAATTTGCATATTTCTGAACATTTTTATAAAGGTTATAATCAAAATAAGTCAGTGATCCAATTTATAAAGATGATGTATGTAATAGATTTATTATTTACGGCTAGATGGTGAACTTCCACAGAATGCATAGCCCCAAAGTGCAGTTCCATGTATGCGCCTACTATTCCGGAATCCAACCAATCAAATTGTGTTAAGTTCTAAGCGCTGTTGCTACGTCAAAATTGCACCCACAATATTTCTCAGAAGTTTCAAAGAAGTTTCAAATTTATCAATAAATGGAAGCAAATTTAATCCAAATATAAAGGCATTGATAACTTAAAATGTATGTGACAAAATCTAAATAATTTGTATGACAAGAATGTTAAAACTACAATAATTATCAAACAGTTATTATTATTTAACTTACATGTTTGTGACAAAGGCTGACGAAATCAAAATAGTAGGCACTTTCATGGGGACTGCAATTCTACAGTTGTTAAGTTTACATCTAGCCCAGTGGCGACACCCGGAATTCCCCGACAGCATGGCAATTCCCCCGACAGTGGGGCACGGGTCCCCCGACGAGTTGGGAAAGTTAAATTTTGTGGTGGGCGTGTCTCCGGTTTTCAGTCTGACGAGCAGAAAAAAAAACATTATTTGCCGTGTTTTGCCTGCTTTTTTAGCCCGTTTTGGTGTCGGGGATTTGACATTACTCTACAAAGCCCCCGACGAAACCTTTATTTTCTCCCGAGGGGGGCATAGGTTCCCGCGCCCCTGATCTAGGCGTACATAAACAAATCTATGAAATAAGTTGACTACTGTCTACAAATTTAGTGGGAGGGGGGGCGGATAGAAGGCACAGCTCACATCCATTTTGCAGTTGGAAGGTGGTTTGTGAGGATTCCCATAGGAAATTTTTGAAAATAAATCCCCTCCCCCTTGGATTAGCACCCAATTCAACAATGTATCCCCCATTCAGACCTTGGATTCAATGACCAAGTTTTTCTGTGTAAAAGCGGAAGATTCTGGTGATCTATAGTAGGTATTATTACTCATGTCAATGTGAGTCAAGGAAGCCTTGGGTGAATTTTGTTGAGGTTTGTAACTGCTATTGTACTCTGCTTTAATTCAATAAACCACTTTGTGTGGTATTATGTTTTAAATTACAAGCTTATATAGTTATTTGAGGTACTTTACGCCCCAAGGTATTTCCCACAATAAGCTACAGTGTAAAGTACTCTACAAAGTAACAGATTGTTGTGTATCTACTGTACAGTATTTTTAGTTTTAGAAGTTAAAAATAACTCCACCTTATGTTGAAATTTATTACTCATTAAAATGAACTATAATTCAATTTTCATTTCAGTTTTGCAGTCAGTTTACTATTAACTAAGCTGAAAGTGTCAAAGACGAGTTCAATTTTTTGCCACAGTAAGTAGGCCTACAATATTTTTCTGTATCTATCACCCAAACATATGCATTCAGATTTGTGTAGGTTTCTATGCTTACTCTAGGGTATTTTTTGTTAGCCAAACTGGCTGAAGGTTCCTAATTTGTCTAGTCAATTTGGAAATTTTTTAGCCAAAATTTTAAAAACAATAAAGACCGAGAAAAATGACTGCAAAAAATGGACATTTTTTTAATTTTCATTTAGCCAATTTGGCGAAAGAAGTAATTTTTATTTTAGCCAAATGAGAATTCCAGTAGCCATTGCCAACTTGGTGAATGGTTAGAGTGAGAATAGGGTTTTAGCCACAGGTACATTCAGGAATTAGTGATGGAGTGCTCAGGCCCAAAACGATTTTTTGTTAAGCAAAAAAAGCGTTATTTCCCATATTTTACGCTATGGTAGAATGTTTGGCTTTTTTCTGATATTGTGGTTTTTCCATATAACATGGGTGATGATTTCCACTGCAAGGGGTGCTCAAGGCCTTATTCTTCATATTTATATGTTAATTTTATTATTTTTTCCTCTGAATCGAGGTTTTCAAGGACTCTAAGCACCCCTGGATACGGCACTGTTTTAGCCAAAAAAATCCCAAATGGTCATGGATACATATCCTCACTGATTGATCCATATTGAAAAAAAGTTATAAAAAAAATGATGATCTTGTTTCTAAGAAACATTTACGAATTTAATATAATTGTGTCTACACATACTTTGTGAGTATACGGAAGGATATGACCTACCGTCTATTATATAATGCATATTTTATGATGGCGACATAATCCTAATTCAGTAAATGTTAATATGATTATGATGTAGGCCTCAAGTTATGTCAACAATACCATATTCCAAGAATTAATTAGAGTTGCAGACATGACGACAGTTGTCACCCAATTTAATACAATTGAGTGATTCAATCGTTTATAGAGTTCATTTATACATAGGATCCGTGATTTATTATATTGATGAATTCACTGTTGTTTATTCCATAAATAACACCTGTAATTAAATTAGGTATAATTTTGCTTGTACATACCAGGTGGTCTGTGTTCAGATTATGCATTAATTGGAAGGATGTAAATAAGTGCAGTAAAAGATGATATCTGTCTGATGATACTCGTGCACTTTGACCTTTAAGTAAATCGCTAAGTGCATAGAAATGGTGAATGTTTTAATTTTAAAGTAAAGATAACATGAATGAAGATTGCAGTTCTAAAAGGAACTTACAGTTCCTTTGGGTTATCTCAAATCAAGCTACCCTTCAATTAACTTTGGTCTTCTTCCAGCAGATTGGCAGACTGACGAGGCGGGCAGACCGTTGGAGTTAGCAGGAAGCTAATTTATCTAATTGATCAGAGTTTACAAGCGGTTGGAGCAAAACTGAAGGCGATAATTTGGTTTGTATTCTTTTGTAAGATATTCTGAATTGGTTTAATAGAGTGCTTGTAGGCAAGTTGTTTTAACAGTTGTTGATGTCTGTTTATACATCAAGCTCCTGCACTATGTACCCCATACAATATTCATAGGTAGGCCTATTATTAGGTGGCATGTATATTGTCACTTCTACTGCACACAACCATCACTCCAAATTTATTAGAAACATTTATTAATATACAGTAAAACTTGCCAGAAGTCGATTGTGCCTAATGCCGGGCACTTACTACGTCGTGTGATGGTTGCACGACTAAACCGTCACTCCCTGTGAGTGTGGTTTTCATATGCAATGATAGTCTTCTACTTGTCGGCCGACGGTTTTTTTAGTGATTCAACAGGGAAATCACTAATTAAAAAAATACGTTGGCCGATGAGTAGAAAGCCGTCATCTCATCTGGAAACCACACACACAGGGACCGACGGTTTAGTCGTGCGACCGTCGTATGACCGTCGTGCGACCGTCGTCATATGACCGTCGTGCGACCGTCGTATGACCATCGTGCGACCGTCACACGATGCAGTGAGTGCCCGGCCTAAGACAGATAATTTCCAAGTCAAGTTTTTTTTTCGAGTTTGATGTGTTTTCCAAGTAAGCTGGAATTCACATTTCTAGTTTTTTCATGGCAGATTTATTAATTTTTATAAATTAACTCTTACAGTCATTATTTTGAAGATCAAACTTTATTCCATTCCACTTTAGATTTGACTTCCACTTTTGACTATAATATTAAAACATGAGACATATTACATATGACCAAGTGTCATAATAAAATCTGGATATCCTGAAACTGGAGTAGATCTTTCTAAGTTCTGAAATTATAACAAAACTGCTAAAGTTGGCATGATATTAATGGTATGTGTCATCACAACAGCTTTAAATAGCTATGATAGTAAATGATACTAAATTATTTGATACATTTATGAAATTATAAGCATAAGAGCTGCAAAGACAGTTAACACTAATTGTTTAGACAAATGTATGACTATACAGTATGCCATAATATTTTACTGATTTGCAATTGATACCTTATATGGAATCACAATTATTGTATGCACTATTTCAATTTCTGTGGATTGTGTAGGAAAATTATGTTGAGTGAAAGAATACTGATATTGACATTAGTCATGTTAAGAATATTATACTGTGTTTCTCAAATTTAACAAAAGGCATAAAGGTCAGTGCCATCAAAAAGTTAATTACGGCCCCTGTGGTCACTCTTAAATCTATTTTTCTTTAGCCAGTTGGCTAAAGTCAATTGATTTGTTTTAGTTAATTGAATCTGTATTCAGCTGCATTTGCTTTAAATTGTTCAATAAAGTAGGTCTAGGCCAGGTCCTTTAAATTTAGTCAAGCAAGTACAAAATGTTTTAGCCCATGGCTAATTAACAAATGGTTAAAATGAGCCCAGGAGCCATTTTGAAACTGGTATCCTTTGTTCATGCCTTTTTATTCTAGTGGTGATCCTCAAAATTAGGAGCCCAAATTTGAGATCAGATATTGTACCTTCAGTGAAAGAGACACAATCTACCCTGGTTCACTAAACGATTTCTATCAGTTTGAATTTTTAAGGGAATTTACAGAACCATCCAGGGGTCAACAACAGGGTCCCAAGTTGTAAAAACAGAATTCCTGGAGATTTTCTCGTGGTTGTTCTACCACTGTTTGTAATGTCTACCTTTCCTATAATCTATGTACAAATACCCTTATTTCATAAGCTTAAAACCTTGACTGTTATGGAATGATAGTTTAACATGTATTGTCAAGGTTAAAAATGTGCTACTACTGTTCCCCAAAACAATACTGAACTTTGTAGTTCGCTTACTTTCAACAAATATTTTGAAATAACTAGGCAAGTTTATGCTCTTACTGTGCATTCTTATAAAACCTGGAGAATTTCCTGGGGAAACTAAATGCCGGGAGAAAATTTGATAATTCTGGGAGCTTGGGAGTATCCAAAATTCCTGGAGACTCCGAGGTAATTCTGGAGACTTGGGAGCTCTGCAACAACTAGTTATAAGCTTAAATGTTTCTTTTTTTTATTTATTCAAAAAAAGTTAAAATAACTAAGAAGGGATAAATTGATTAAATTAATGAAAAATAGAAAATTTGAATAGTGGGCAGCAGCAATGTAAGGCTGGGTGTTATGATTAAAAACAGTATTTTTACCTTTTTCCAGAGGCTTAGGGTGTTTAACAGATTGAAATTAGGCTGGGTGGAAGGCATTAAAATATGCTTTAGGGTAGGTGGAAACTTTTAGGGTTTTTGGCTTAGCTTATCATAATTACATCGCCTATAGTACTTTACTATAGTATTCTTCACTTGCATAAACTTGCTCATTTTAATAATTATTGGCTTCTGATCATTGCAACTTCTTATTATTAACCTCAAGATGTCATGGGTTCTACACTCTGAACAGTCGTAACATGTTCATACATGCCAACATTGCATTGAAAAAAAGAGGTTAATGGTACGAAACATGGCTGATGGTGGTATGTGCCAGTCGGGGGTGGAGGTTTTGTTGGTTGGGGTTCCCACCTATGGTATGGCCATCCAGAGGGCAAACCCCACATACCCCCTCCAATGGAGTGAAACATCTGGCCTACGTGCAGTCTAAAATAGGAAGGAAACTTGTAACTTACAGTCAGCAGCACTCACTCACAGCCCACTTTCATAGCCAAGCAAATCAAAGTAATATTGAGGTATTTTCAAGGTTTAAATTGCTAAAAAAAATGCATATAATAAGAAATATGCAAATTATATTTCTAAAATAGGAAATAGTTGAGAAACCGGGAGAAAAATATATTCCCGGGAGCGGCGTTGAAAGAAAGGGAGTCTCCCGGCCAAGAACAAGAGTGCCCTTTGCACTTAGTTTAGAAATGTGTAGTGAAATATCCTGGGAAGGTAAGTTCTTGTGAGGGGTGGAGAATCTGTAAGGTCAAAGAGTCTGTCCCATATGCAAACAAAAGATAGATACCACTCCAATGTGCTGGCACCTTCACTTTTATCATTAGCAATATGCCTGTTATTGTTTGTTTCCATTTTTCACTTGCATTCATCATATTTTCCACATTTGTTATTCTACCATCTGCTCAGTTTCTCATAATAGAATATTCATTTTAATTAAAATTTATGATCCTGATTTTTAATATCACAGTTGCAGACAACCACTATTTATACAGTAACCAACTTTAAAATCATTTAGAACGAACATTGCTTAGATATATTCTTTTCTCAAGCAGCTTCTAATTGGCAAATATTGGCGCTCAAACTCAAAACGTTTGTGCAGGGTGCATAAATATAAAATCAACAAAATTATAATTATAATTTCATGATTCCGTATAATACTAATAGTGTTAACTATATTTACATGTACAAAACAAACATGTTTTTGGCAGTCAACTGTCAAATGACTCAATTCAAACTACAGGGTTTATAACTGTAATAGCTTCCTTTTGTTCACATTTTTTTGGTACAATATAATATTGTCCCCCTGAAGTGCTACTTCACAACTTAAGCAGGACTGTATAATAATGCCTCATCATAATTCTGTAGTACCCATAGATTTATTATTAAAGCTAGATGGTGAACTTTACACTGTAGAATTCCAGCTCATGTAGACGCCCACTATTTTGATTTCTCCAGCCATTGCCACAAACATAAGTTAAATAATAATAACTGTTTTTTAATTATTGTATTTTTAACATTGTTTTGTCATACAAATTATTTACATACGTCACACATATTTCAGGTTGTCAATGTCTTTAGAATTTGATTAAATTTGCTTCCATACATTGATAAATTTGAAACTTCTATGAAAGATGGCCCGTGCGCAATTCCGACATAGCAACAGCGTTAGAACGTAATGCAGCTATTTGATTGGTTGGATTCCTGAATAGCAGGCGCATGCATGGAACTGCACTTTGGGCTATATTCTGTGGAAGTTCACCATCTAGTTGTAAATAATATATCTATAGTAGTACCTCATCTTATGAAGGGTAGCACTTTTAATGTGGAGAGTTGGAGAACATGATAAACTTGGTTAAACATGATCATATGATCAGGTATACTTTGCTCATTATAATTAATTATCACAAATCTCTAAATTCCATGCCAAACTTAACATTTTCGTAGTCCCAAAATCATGAAACCAATTTCAACATACATAAGAATGTAGCTAAAGAAATCTAGGGGTTGGTAGAAACAATGAAAGGGTGGGTAGTATGATTAAAAACAGTAATTTTTCCATTTTTTATATTGTTAGAGCGGGTAGAAGGATGGAATTATAGGCTGGGTGGAAGGCTTTAAAATTAGCTTTAGGGTGGGTGGAACATTTCTAGGGTGGTTACCCCCACCTCCACCCAGCATAATTATATCCCTGCATACAGTAAATTAACTTGATTCTTATTTAAACCAAACTTTTCAAGAAAACAAAAATTGATGTTCAACGGGTGGTCGGATCTGAGAGTGTTTACTTTGTTACATGTATTAGTTTTCCCGTAGGAGTGGAGGTTTTACATTGCAGAACAATATTGCCCCCTTGAGGTATCATTTCACAGCTGATATCAGTGACCTTGAAAAAAACCTGTTGATGCAAAACCAAGTATATCATAGTATAGAGGCTATAGTACTTTTAATTTGAAGAATGGGCCATGCGAGTTTGTTAATTGGATGACTTAATACATTATTATAGAATAAGTATGTTGCAAAGCTAGGTTTTCACAATAGGCAGAAAGAAAAAATCTTTTATTTCAAAAACATACAGTTTAAATATTCAACTGTCATACCACATTAAAAATAATTAGTCTATATATGATCAAAAAATGCAATTAAAAATTACCCTTCTTAGTCATGGTATACAGATAAGCAATTTTCAAATGCCATTTTCTCAAAACTTAAATTATAAATGTTCATAAGTTTGCAAGGAAACATCGTAAACACATTTTTTGTGCATGTTAAAGACATGCATAGTTTTATAATTTGTAAACAGGAACTCAACTGTCAATTTTTCGACTTATCTCCTGAAAAAAAAAAATATTTGGACAAACTAAGATTGAAATTGAACAACTGTCTTAAATAAAATTTTTATTGATGGAAGTTTGGAATAAAAAAAATTAAGTGTTATGAATTTGTCAGATCTAGCACTTAAACCGCAAACTCATGATGTTTATCTGCATGAATTGCATTAAACTTACAACTCAGCCATGGGAGTTGCTCTCAAATAACAGCTCTATTTAATTCGTAAATGGAAATCAGCCATTGAGACATTACTTTAGAAGTTAATGCATGTTCAGTAGTCCCAAGACTCCCTCCATTCGGCGTCATACTGTAACTGGGCATGCATATTCGATTTTATTAAATGCTCCGTATTGTTTTTATGATATTTCACCAGATTTTCCAGACGTTTTTGGTAGTTTAATTTTTCAATTCCCTTCCATTCGTAGAGTATCTTCTACCATAACACTACTGTTTCTAATTGCAGGCCCCTCTTATTTTGCATCTGCCTAGCAGTGCGACGCGAAAAACTATGCCATGCTTTAACCTGACTCATCTAGTAACTACAGTTGTTAAAATACAAGCTAGTGCTCTGGGTACACATGAAATCACAAGCTTATCATGTTATAGTCTTTTACCAATACAACTACGCTTGTGGAAATACAAGCAAAGTGCATTTGTAGCTTAGCATAACATTCAAACCTTAAGTGATAAAGTACTGTCAAGGAATGTCGATATTTTATGACATAGCCTGTCTACAGTTGTGATTATAAAACGTCAATGCGGTGTCATTTAAGAGGAATGGTCTAGTTGATAAAGATTAACAGGAATTATGAAATGGTATTAGGATCTGCTAATACCAATCTTACAGATGTATCGTTGCTTGGAAATTACCAAAGAATTAATTTTTTGAAATTAACTTGCTCATATTAGAAATACAACTTGTGAACTTGAGAATAGAAGTTTGGCAACATTAAGTAAGCTTTATTGAATAATTATAATATTGAATGCCTATTTTTGGGGATTCGACTCGTTCAGTAATTTTCCACAGTGAGTATATTTTTCGGTATTCTCTCACTGGGATGTAGCTAGAAATATCCAAGGGTGGGCTCTCAAAAATGTAAAGGGTGGGTGCCATGATCACTAAAAACAGTAT
>JAOTQE010036418.1:0-10124 GCA_025631205.1 Nesometra sesokonis
TGCATATCTTCATAACCGATGGTCCCAGAAACTTGATTTTGGTCTCAAACTGTTCAGAATGTATATATTCCTATTCACTCTAATGGAAAAAATTGTTACAATATAACCAGAAATGCCATTTTGACCTTTGACCTTAATTTGCATAAAATATGTATATTGAAAACCAATGGTGATAGAAACTTAATTTTAATATCAAACATTCAGAATATATGTGACATGTGTCATTTTGATTCCATTAATTCTTATCTTTTTTAATGGCCTTTGTGTAGACCTTAATCCTATAAATGAGTAATGTGATAAGTGATCACATTTGGTTACCCTCAGTAGGGGTTTGGGAGGTCCATTTGGCAAATGTATTTATTCTTAGTATTCTATTAGTCCTTGGAAGATTGGTTATCTTTTAATCCATTAATTAATATATGTTTATGTAATTAAGTAAAAGTCTTTGTTCTTGAATGATTATATGTTGAGTTTTGTATTCAAGTGGTTATTCGCAGTCAGACCCTTGAATTGAGAGTACAATTAAATATCTCAGTTACAGTTTACTTTGTCTTTTTGTCATTTATTATTTCTTCGTATCTCCGGTTTGTGTACAAAAGGCTACATTTGCAAGTATTCATACATCTTAGTATATTACAAAATGTGTATAGGCCTATAGATTTAAAAGTACAGTTGAACGAACTAAATTAAATACAACCTCATAACAGTATTATTTATATTTTATACGGTAGCGTTTGCTGACAACTCAAAACTTTACTTAATACTGTAATTTAATTTGAAGATAGGACATCTCGTTTCCTTTTTCATTCCCCTCTTTCCCTTGCCATAAGCAACCTCTGCTTTGATTTTGTCATTCCTTCTGCAATTAAGATTACCCTGGGTTATTAATAGGCTGGTTGATACCGATGTAAATAAGTTGTATTTGTACATTTGCATTATAGTTTTATTACATATTATGTATATCTAGCGGCTTATGTAGCAATCTTGAACCTAATTTACCTTATAACGATAGTCATTCAATAAAGATACACAATGTCTTAACCCAGTAGTATAGTAGTAGTATTTTCGGTTTTTGAAAATTAAATTAAACTAAATATAAACAAGCCTATATATCATGAACACTGTGGCGTAAAACACAACTATGACCAGTAGTAGCCAAGATATAGGCCTAGTAGTTATAAAATCTTCTTTCCTAATTTTGGTATTCCGATAATATTTCAAGGAAGAATTCCATTGGAGTAATTCTGCTGCCCCAGTTATTCCGAGGTTGCATTGGTTGCCCGTCCAGCAGAGAATCGAATATAAGATCTTACTGCATGTGTACAATTGTCTGCATGGTTTGGCTCCAAACTATTTGTGTAATATTTTATCCAAATATTGCTCGGATAGAGTAGGACTGCGCTCGGCAATGGATGTTACTCGTCTTACCGTTCCTAAAACAAAGCGGTCTTCTGGAGATAAGTCATTCTCTGTTCTGGGGCCTAAATTGTGGAATTGTCTACCAGATAGTATTCGTGAAGCCTCTAATGTGCAATGTTTCAAAAAGCTTCTTAAGACCCATCTTTTTCCACGTGAATAAATTGTATTTTCTGTTATGTCAATTTTAATGTCTTTTTTTTCCTGAATTGTATATATTGTATATTTTAAATCTTTTGAATGTGTAATTAATCTTGCAATTAATTGTACAATAATATTCTAAATATCTTTTCAATCTATTTTTGTACAGCGCTTTGGTCTTTGGGAAAAGCGCTTAGTAAATCCAAAATAATAAAATAATAATAATTAAAATAAACATAAATGTTGCGAAGAAATCAATTCTCTATATTGAATAAATCTAATTTGCACAATTTGAGGAAATATACATGCTAAGAAATTTACAAAAGAATTTTGTGAACACTTATTGGATTCGTGTGCAACTTTTATCATTATAAAAACCTTTTCAGCTGGAGAGCTTGTTTTAACAAGGTTATACCTCCTTGGTTTCAGCCGGGACCCAGAAAATTACCATAGTTCGAATGAATTCCATATTTGCAGTGTCTGAGCTTTAGGCCTAATGGGATTCCATCTTTAGTATCTTTTATTTCAATAAGTAAAAACATATACATACATCAAGAATTGTAACCATTGCAGCAATTAGAGCTGAATTGAGGAATACAATTACGTTTAAAAAAAACACAGAAATAGACAATATTACAAAAGAGTTCTTCTGTGGTGGGTTTATAGATCAATTTAGCTTTTGAACTGAGTTTGGGCTCCGATACGCTAACCAGGAGATTCAGTAAGGCTCTGATAGTTGTTTAGGACGTTTTGTACCACAATGTACTCCAATATGGTACTTTATGACGTAAGCATACTATTAAAAAAAGAGCTTTAATGGGATTCCAGGGATGAAACTGTCTAATAATAAATCTATAGAAGAACTAGTTGTGACCTCACTGATAAAATAATCACAATTCGACAGAAAGACATCGCCGTAAACACGCGCTTGCAAGTGAGTCCCAAATTAAAAAAACGATCGCCTAACTAATCTTACACATGCAGTGTTGAAGTATAGAAAATACATATTTCGAAAAATGAAATCACCTTACACAAATAATTCATATAAATGGAAATCGATAAATTCATTAGAATAGGTAATTTATATGAGGTACGGTACTGCAAACACGGACCCTTTGCAACGTCGAGTAGTGGGGCCACTTTTGATGTTTTAGGGCCCACAGTGGAAGGTGTTTTATATCATTGTGAAATTGTATCTAAAGACAATTTATCCCCGAAGCACCAATTATGATGTGAAGAGAATTAGGCTACAGGAAAGACCAACGACGGTAAACTCACTGTACCATCAAAGGTCCTTATGCTATAAAATGCTGCATTTCGAATCTTGGAGCATGTTTCAATGGCGGTTGGATCCAATGAAACACATTTAATATAGTCCGTGAAAATATGAATAATAATGGGGTTTAACAGGCTTATTGGCTTTAGGCCTACACGGCGTGTATATTAGAAGGGGATTTGGGTTGGAAGCACTGATATCCACAATATACAGTGATAGAGGTCAGTGGCCCCTGGAAGGCGGAATCTCATACCATATCTCATTTTTTACACCTCCCTGCTCATACATTGTTGATGACGAGAACCTGTCCCCGGGATCTCCGGCCAAGCTCCAATGAAACAACGATGATGTAAGAGATTATATAATTTTCCACAAAACGTCACTTCCGGCAATCTAGGAATTGTGGGCTTGATTGTTCTCCATCTCTAAGTGTAATTCGCGTTGGTGCATTCCATTCGAAATTGAAACCCTTTGCCTAAAACGGCGTTCTAATAATAGACAATGTATACTGCACGTTATCTAAGTAAAATTCCTCAAAATTGTATAATGTAATGAATTATCTCATTACAATGCAATATTATCGCTTCCGCTTTGAGGCGTGACGTGGCAAATGACAATTCTCACGTTAGGTTAAATCGTGTGATTTGGTTATCGATATCAGAGGTGAAAACTGAGTCAATATATTTGAGTGTACATAAGGTATTCATGCGTATTAATTAAATACATGTATGCATTTTATTCCACTACAGAACCGTATTTCAAATATTTGATACCTTGTATTACAGTTAGGATTCAATGTTTTTAACTACAGTCTTAATATGAAATATGGTAGTGAAATTGTCACTATGAGAGTGAAATATTTGCACTCTAAGAGAGGGACTTCTACTTGTACGGGAGTGATTTTATCAGCATGAACAGACGTATTTCATTATAACACTGTAATGTACTGGGATGTACCCTGGTCTCCCCAAATATCAGATTTTTTTAAATAATATTTGCACTTTAATTGTTTTGTACTGTATATATGTAATTAATTGTATTGTAGTAAAAAGACCAAATAAATAATGAAATGAAATGTAAAATTTAAAGATTCGTTCACTGTCTTAAGTGATTACTAAAACAGATCGTGCTTTCAAAAGAGTGAAATTCACTCCAACTGATATTCCACTCTTTTAACGAGGCAAACAGAAATAGTGTTTTGTTCTTTATTTTAAGATTGTCCCTGGTATGCAAGACAGTACACGTATTATTTGATTTAGGCACAGGCAGGATTATGATAACACAAGCGAATCAGCAATGCAATTAGAAGATGGGTGACAAATATATGATGCTCTACATAAGCCAATCTTACCATGGATCTATAGACATCTCCTCTGGTCTTGAGTGATAAGGTATCTTAAAAAAACACTCTAAATGTCGAAGCAGGATTCGAAGAAAACATCTATGACAGGCGAGCACCTCAGATAGCCATACTATTTCAAACTAATATTATTTGTATTATCAGGGAACAATTAACTGTTCCCTGGTATTATTCACGCTCGCGGACCCATCGAAAATGATCAGTTTATCTCTCAATTTGTTTAAAAATTTCCCGATTTCTCGGCTATGGGCCTAATTTCAACTATCACAAAATTGTACGAAATATATAGTAGAAAAGTCGTATTCATGAGACCTATGAGTATTTAGGATACTTTAATTTTTTTTGGTGGATTTTTGCATTTTGCAAGACGGTCATATTTAGATAAAATATTGCTGGTATGCATCTCCAGATATGGCGAGAGTGTCTTGTTTGAGGGCGTTTAGTAAAATGGCCGCTGTGAATTTAAACACTTATATCTCAATAATATACGGTATTAGAATACTTTGAAAATATGGTCAAGGGTATAATCACCAACTTCCGGTCATTTTTCAAAAGAGTTGTTCATTGTAATTGATATAAATGTACATGTTTGAAATAATTCTATGCAACTTGTAACTCGCTGTGACCATTGGTTGCAGAGATATAGGAATTTTATTTGTTAAGCTTTTGTATTTAGGCTAATTTGCATAAATTAAGGATGAGCGAGGTATAGTTTTGGAGATTGTTCTCATTAAATGTGATCATTTGAAACTTGAAAATTCTTTTGTGTATAATGTAAATGCGGGTAATTAGCAATAATAAATATGATGGTTCAAATTATAACGAAATTTCAAAAGTCAGAGTGTATATTTCCCATATTTTTTTTCTTATTAAAGCAACTATAAACTTGTACATCCTGATCAATTTGCGACCAACCTCGTGTTCAACCTGCCAGTAGCGACGGATGTGACAACCTAAGATCAAAGGTCGAAGTGCCAGAAATTGCAATTCCGGTCATTGTTGAATAGCCAAGGAACATGCATGTTTGCGAACAAATGAAGATCAAAACCAAGTCTCTACAATCAGTGTTTACGAAGGTATAAGGGTCCAAAATCACAGGTGGCCATTTGAAAAAACGCCATCAAACAAGACTTTTCCCTTATATCTGGGCGGTGCATAGCAATATTTCGTCTAAATTGGTCAGTCTTGCAAAATTTTGAGAAAAAAGGGTATCCTAAAATTAGTCATTGATCTCATGAAATGACACTGCTATAGGTTATCATTTAATTATCCTCAAACATAAATTTCAAAATGCTCTCCAATAAGAAAGAAATACGGAATGGTTTTCGAATTCAATATATCGATATCACTTTATTATTATAGTTTTTTGTCTCTTCTTTTCAAAATACGATAGAAAACAGATTGACTTTGATTTATATAATTTATTAACTTTTTCTAGTTTTTATTCTATTATTTTATTCGTCTCATGTAACTATTGTATTTTTTTTATGTTATCATTTCATTACCTATTGTAAAATTTTCAATTGAATTGTTATAAATTGTATTTTTTTTTTGTTCTCTCCAGGCCTGCCCAACACAAGATTTTATCTTCTGGAACAAGCCTTCTTCCATTGATCTAGCCGTGTTTTTCCTCTGTTTTAAACGATGTTGATGGTTAAAAATATATGTTTGAAATTGAATTGAACATTTCAAATAAGACAGGCTGAAAATTACAAAATCGAAAGCTTGTTACGATTAGAAATGGAAAAAAGCCAAACCTCTAGAAATAACTAGTTCTGCTTCAATCATACAAAATAATAGGCCTACAATTTAAAAAAATCACAAAACAACTGATTGGACTCATTAGATTCACGGTTGTTGTAATGGTAAGTGGGTTGGTTGTTTTAGTCTTAAGGAAACATTTATAATTGATTGAGATTGTGTAATTGGACAGGTTATTCTTATAATTATTTGGGGTCTAATAACTGAACGATATTGGAAAGATAACGGTTTTTGAGGACCTCGTGTTATGATTAGGTCTATGGTAATAATTATTGTCACCTCAGATGTCCCACTAATGAGAAACCTACTATACTGTATTCACTGTACAGTTGAACCTCCCTGTGTGGACGGACACCTCTCGTAAGCGGACACGTCCCATAACGGACACTAATTAAATTCAAAGACCCGTTTGTTCTTCATATCTAATCAGTAAATTTGCAATTTCTCGTAAGCGGACAACTCTCGTAAGCGGACGCGGACACTTTTTGTCTTAAAATTTAAACTTTTGTATCTTAATTTACCTCTAATAAGCGGACATCGCGGAAGATTTTGTGATTTTTCTGTACAGCGAATACAGATAATAATATGTCCAGAAAAGAGCGTGTAGGTGTATCATAGGCTATGAAAACTATATCTCCTATGATACGGCTCTGACTGAGCTTGGCTTAGAAAACCTTTCAGACCGCCGAGACCAAGTTTGTTCCAAATTTGGTCGCAAATATGCCAGTATAAACCGTCCTTATACTGTAATGGCTGAGAATCATTTTAGAACCACTCTTAAAAATGATAAACAATATTTAATAAAATATAGAATGTGATGTCTAGAATTTTGAGAGGCCGTTGGTGTTGAGGTCGTGAAATGTGAGACATAAGCACGTAAAAGCACCTTTGGCCCTCTATCGGCTGAAATACTCGTAAGCGTTCAAGAAAGAAAGAAGAAAGTTCACCTCCCGTAAGCGAACACTTTTCCCGGACCCGCATGTCCGCTTACTGGAGGTTCAACTGTAGTTAAATATAATACAGACCTATCTTATTCATTGTACATTTTTAATCTCTAATGACTGAATATTTACCATGACTACGGCCGTCAAACATGCTTTTTGTCATTATATTGAATGAGTAATATTAAACCTTTATATAGGTCATCATAGAATTATTAATGTATTCAGATCATGTCGCCAAATGTATACATGTCGCCCGTACCGTACTCAATATAAAATCAATAACTCAAACCTAAACATTAATCAAACTATAAAATAGAGCAATAGAAAAATTGATTTAACATAGGCCTATATTATTCTTAATACATTACTTCTCAGACGATGAGACTTTATAATAATTATAAATGTATGTAACTTATAGTCTTGGGACCAACAACCTCAATTATACTTCCGGATTTTGAAGACTCGATTTGTGTTAAATACATTATTCATAATAAAAACGTAAACAATGAGAAAATCTGATGAGAGTGAAAAGAAGTCGCCCCAACCGAGACTTAACCCGCGTCACCTGCTTGATATGCAAACGTCACCATTCGCCTATTGGCGAGTTCAAGTTATATTAGAGAGCAACTCTCTCACACTCAACATCGCACGTCGTGGCAACACTATACCTATATATAAATATCCAACGTCTACTTGGCGGTTTAAACCACTTCTGATTATAAATAATTATAAAAAATATCTCGTTTGAAGTCCTGCCTAGCTGATTTATCTACAGTGAGAAGTGTATCAAATTGATCTCTGTTTACATGCGTACTGGAGGACTTGTGTTGCCACGACGTGCGATGTTGCTTTAATAGAACTTGAAAATTGTGTGAAAAATGCCACTAACGGGATTCGAACCTGCGACCTCTTGCTATCCAGGCATAACCAAGACCACAGAGGCTATATGGTTAAACAGATTCAAATAACCGTCAAGTACATCCTCACACAATGCTGCCCCCCGAACGGCGATACAGTTGTAAGCAAATGATACATTTACAATATATATTCAAATTACCTTACGCTGTTAAATCATAGATAAATCATTAAAGAAAGTTAAACACAGTGTTAAAAGAAATACTATATGTTATAACCCGTGTAGCGTAGCTCGTAACGGATTTCAGTCCCCATAAGAAATTGTGTGAAAAATTCCTCAGACGGAATTCGAACCTGCAACCCCCTTCCTATCACAGAGGCTTCATGGTTAAACAGGTTCAAATAATCCTCAAGTACATCATTACACAATGCCTCCCCCATAGGGCATATACCGGATAAATCTGGAAATATACGGTTGTAAATACAAAACATTTATAATATAAATTGAAACGTGAAATTTAATCACTGTATAGTGTAGATTTTCGTTCGATATTTCCTTTTTCTATTCTTCTTTTATACCTATTTTTATATCTATTGTTGTATTAACAATATTTTAATAACACATCAAGGCCTGAAAACAATTTTCATTGATTCTAAAGTATATAGTATATAGTATTTATATAGGCCTAACTTAACATCAATATAACGAAATAAACTAATTTAGTTTAACAAAATAAAATGTTGCATACTGCACTGTAACTGTACATTATTTTAATTTGTTAAACTAAAATTAGTATGCTTAGGCCTATGCCTATTCAATATATTTAACTTATTTCAATATATATGTAGTCATTCATATCGAAATTTATTTTGTTCTCGGAGTCCCTCTGTTGTCACCATTACATTAATATTCCTATTTTTCAGTACTTCTTCTCTTCAATATAAATGTCTGGAAGCAGGAAAGTTATTGCCCGGCCCATTTCCTTTCTGTCGTTATGCCAATACATTAGGGAATTTCCCAAATAATTTTATTTTGATAAAAGCATAACCTCTTCTTAAGTCAATCAAACATGGAGTTCCCTTTTTCTATGCATCGAATAAAAAGAGATGCAAAACAAAATAAATATCAAACAAAACATGTGAAGTATGGAATTTGGTTTGGTAAACAAAGTAAAATTACTATGACAAACATTGGAAGTACCGGTAGGTATATTGGTACTTAACGTACTGAACCAAGCTCCCTGACTAGGTAGGTATCTCACTAAAAAACAACATTTTATATACATTAACTCATTTCTGTTTAATATTAATGAACCGTCTAATATTCAACCTTCAGTGATACCAAACAACCGTTGTTGAAAGTTAGTGCCTTTCTTCAGTGTCTTAAGAAAAAGCACACATCTCTATGAAGCTTGTTCTTCAAATTGCCTTGTTCAAGATTTTTTTGCAGAGTTTCAATAAAAGTCATACATCTCCATCAGGCATGATCTTTCTTTGTTCATCTAGTTCAAGGTTGTTGTCTTTCTACAGCATGCCGTAGAGGTCTTAATCAATTTTCTTCTGTCTTTTGGATGATTAATGTGAGACGAGGAAGATTTGTCACTAGTCAATAATCATTCCCAATTATGGCTACTCTATAACCTCGACAAAACCATTTAGACTGAACTTAACTTTCATCTTGAAGATGCTTTCTCTCGAAATGGAGGCGCCCCTCCCCCCCACTATATTCATATGGTCCATCATCGATACGATCGGGTCCACTGCTCAAAAGGTTCGTTAGTTATATATAATATAAATGCACAATTTTTTATTTTCTAAAAGGTTCGCTATTCATAAAGAAAGGGTCCATTCTTCACATCGTCTCGTTCAAGATTGGTGTTTTTCTCTGCAAAATTTCAAGAAAATTCGTATGTCTCTATCAGGCCTGATCTTCCTCTGTTTGTCTTGTTTAAAGTTGGTTGGTGTCTTTTCTCTCGTCTTGTTTTCAGAGGAGAAATCTTCAGGTTGATGATTTATAAGATTATTGTGAGACGAAGGAGATTTGTAACTAGTCAATAATCATTCCCAAATATGGCTACTCTAGAAACTTGAAAAAACCAATTGACTGAACTTAACTTCAAAATAAGTTCATCTTTAAAATGCTTCCTCTCGAAATGGAGGCTATCCGATATTCAAGGTCCGGTATCGATACGGTCGGGTCCACTGCTCTTAAGGTTTGTTAATAATATTTTATTTTATTTATTCAGCCGAACATACACCTTTGTTTCAGTGGCACACAGTACTTTGGTGCGTTAAAAAAAAACAATTAAAATTACAAATTATATACAGTAACAACATTTTACAAAATCCACTATAATAACATAAACAATGT
>JAOTQE010036429.1:0-10124 GCA_025631205.1 Nesometra sesokonis
AAAAAAAAAAAAAAAAAAAAAAAAAAAAAAAAAAAAAAAAATAGTTAATTTTACAGATGTTAAAATACAGGCATTGATAGATTTGTTCATATTAAGTTGAAAGTAAATGTTATTCATTTTAATACAGTTTGTTTCTTGACGTCATTAATAATACTTGATATACATTTTCCAGGTAATGTTTAAATATTGTTGAAGATTTACTATTTTATTTAAAGAAACAGGTATTGATTTATTCAACATTACACTTTATCAAGTGATTAGACTTGTGTCAAGTTGCAAGTATTGATTTTTGTAACTTATGCAACAATGATCAATCATATCAGAAAGATAAAATTTTATCCCTTTGTATTTGGCAAGTGGCCAAATCAAAATGTTTACTTGTAGAAATGACCAATCAAAATGTTTCCTTTTCGATTTAACATACTAAGGCTAGCACACCGCTAGTTGAGAGGCATACCAAACCACAAACTATACCTAAGAAGTATTCTCATAATTGTAATTTTGTTCCATTCATATGAAAAAAAAAACCTAATACCCCATTTAGACTAGCATCGCATTGCGACAACCTAATCACCTAATCGCAAAGCCTTAAAATTGTTTGTGAATTCTCACCAATAGTAATAAACTGTAATCGATATCACAATTGTTGCTGGTTTTGATCAGTTGTTACAATCTTTATTTCTCCCGATTACCACGGAATCTGATCGCAACGAATTCCACAGGCAATGTTTGGCTCGACTGGATGAGATCAGGACATCCGTTATCGCTAAATGAACTACGAAAACACATTCTGTGGCGAACTTTTTAATTAATAAAAGTAAAGTGCGTTTATGAATGAGTTTGAAAATTGTGGTTTGTTTCGATCAGGAATTGGATTACCAAGGATTACATCGCAACCGATCGCGATGCAGTATATGTGATGCTAGTCTGAATAGGGTATAAGTTCTTATTTCTCGGCCAGTCACAATCTTCCATCACATTTTCTAACCCTAGGCTATGCTTGGGTCTATGGTAGACCCAATTCGAAATGCCAAATTTGATTAACATGTATGATGTAATAGTAACACATGATTTTCAAATTCAATCAATCATATGATTTAGCACCACGAAAATCGAGTGCCAACAGTTACACAAGAAGTACTTGAAGAGACCTTATGGCAAGAGTAAGGAAGTGAGTATGGGATATCAATATCACCTAGAAAGCAATAAAAATTGATTAACCCAACAAAATAGTGCAGAATCAAGCGATAAAAAACCCAACTTTACGGCCTGCGAGACAGGCAATCAAGTGATATACAGTCAATTCTCCCTAATCTGACCATGTTCCCACATGAACAAACTTATCTGATAACTCTGAGGTCTCACCACAAAATGAGTCACATCGTAGCTGGGATCAAATTGAGATAATCACTAAAATAGGTCTGAAGTCAAATTTTTGAGAAATTTTGTTTTAATCAATTATGAGTACTATGGTACTTATATTTCATTATAAAGTGCTTTTTAGGTCAGTTTTCATGCAGGAAAGTGTCCTTCATGCAGAATTTCTAAGATTTTTAGTCTTTTACTTGTTTATTTTTAGATTACTTTATTTGCGATTTTCTCAAAACCATAATTTCATACATGAGAATTTAAAATGCTCAAATCTTGGGATTTACAATGAATGAATCTAGTAACCAATGGCAGGCTGTGCATGTGCATGTTGCGTCCAAATATGGCACTTTCTGTGGCGAGGATTGCCTGAAAGACATCTACGTGGATACGATCTAATAGCCTATTAACTTAGCAGTTCAGTTAATTATCAAAGAAATCATCTAGACTTTAAAAAGTGGTTAATAATTATTAGAATTTTCCTATTCAAGAATAAAACTAAAAAGTATGACAGTTAACTAATCATGTGTATTATTTTAGAAATAATATTTATAGGTAAATTTCCAAAGATTTTTGTTATTGGTGAATTTTGGAAGGAATATCCTTTAAACTGAACAATCCACAAAACTGATATGATTGTCTTGTCTGATATGACCGGATCCATGAAGCACCTTCGTGCTTGTTAACTATGGATATGTTCCTTCATAATGACCGGAGTCATCACATCTCTGCTTTCAAACAAAGCCTTCACATTCTTCACTCTAGGTTTTCTCAGTCACTTTCTCTCACTTTTCTTTTAAATGTGAGGTGTCATGTCAAAATGAGTTGTGTTGCATGCCAGGTCATTTTGAGATATTCAGATAAATAGGTAAAAATAATAATATTAAAATGACATTTTTGTTGAAGTTTATTACTTAAATTTTATAATTGCAAACATCCTGTTTATGTTTATGCCGTGTTTCTAGAGGATTTTCAGATTATCCAATGAAATATCAACCAATCAATTCAATTAAAAAAAAGAACTGTGCAAACTCATTTCAGATCATAATGCATTGCGAGTCCACGAACCCTTTTCCTCACGTGGCACCCTGGTGGTACCACAGTGAAATCCTCGCAAAAGCAAGATCAAGGCTGACCCCGTGTCAAAAGTAAAAATTAGCATAATTAGGTGTTGATTGAGATGGTTGGTGGCGCTTCATAGATTACGAAAAATAACCAGATACAAGCAACTTGGGGCAAGTCTAAAACATCAAACTACAGCTTTTCACTGAATGTAACACAAGGTACAGTAGGTTAATAATTAATCAATTCATTTAAGAATGATTATCAAAATGAAGAAAGAACTAACAATACAGTGATCAATTAAATGACAAATTAAATCATCAATTAGAAAATTATATAAATATATTTTCATTATTGAATTAGCAATCATTAATTACACAAGAAAGTTTGAAATCATCAATTATAAATTAACTGTAAACAAGTGTATGTATTTGCTCGGTATTTTCCCTTTTTACATCATATTCCCACCAACATCATTCAGGTATCATTATTACCATAGTTTTATGTAAGATTACAAGAAATGTTCAACAACATTACGTTACCAGGCTCTTTCAGGTGAAAATCTTGACTTATGGATGAGTTTTTCGTGGAGCCTTCCAGCTTACATGTGTAAGTTCCAAACATTCCTCGCTTTATTTTTGGTATGTACAGCTGCAATTGGTCATCACTCACAATAATGCTGTGATGGGAATTTAACATATTCTGACCCTTATACCTAAAGAAAAAATATTATTGAATTAAAGGCACAATTATATTCATTAAGAGACTTTGCAATCCATTATGCTCTTATAGGTTGTGCTTGAGCGTCCTACTCATGTCACACTCGAGTATCAAACTCGAGTTCTCTCACACAAACGACAAGAGTAACAAATTTAGTAAACATGGCTGATCTCGACATATTCGGGGACTAGTACTGTTTATGCTTTTCGGAGATGATGACGATGATGATGACTTAATTTTGTTTAGGGTCTATTAGTTCAATAAAACAACATAACACAATTCAGCGGGTAGATGGCGTGTTCAGTCATGTTATTTACATTTGTAGCGCCCTAAGCACTACAGTTGACCTGCAAAATTATTATTTTTTACATGTCTTATTGAATTCATTAATTAATCGATGCTTATTATGTATTATGTGGCCTTTATTTTTTTATAATTTTTTTTCAATGTACATATCTTCCATTGCTTCCTGGGAAGTCGCTATTTTCAGAAATTGTCGAGTGTCAAATCTACTCCCAATAAAATTGGGAGTATACTCTTGACTCCTCGAGTAACCACTCATGTCATATGGTCTTGTCGTTTTCGCACTGCAGGAGTATTCTTGTGAGAGTAGGATGCACAAATGCAACCAAAAAGAAATAACAAAGAGTCATGCCCTATTATAACTAATATGATACAGAAAAGCAAACACTAATGTGAGGTATCATCAAAAACTCAGTCTAATGATTGGAATGTTTAAAAATTAGGTACCATGGAATCTTCACTAAATGACACACTCATGTCCTGGAAGAGTGTCTGCTTATGGGTGGTGTCTGCTTACAAGGGGTTCGGATGGTAGAGGAGGTCCGAAGGCATAGAATACAAAAAACTTTGCTTTGGTGTTACACATAATGAATAAAACAGGGTTTCACAAACTATTCATTGTCCAAAAAAGCACAGCTTTTCAGGTTACCATTTACATGAGGTAAATTATGATAGAAATAATCTAAGTAGTTAAGTGTTTACGGCCACTTATAAGAGTTTCCTGGTTACAGGAGGCACCAAATGAATTGATTAGATAGGAAGAACAAACAGGTTTTTGAATGAGTGTCCATTATGGGAGGTTACAACATATGAGGTGTCTGCACAGGGAGGTCTAACTGTATTGGTAATTCCAACAGATCACAATACAAGCTGGAATGTAACCCTAATTTTCATTAAAAACCTTTGGAGGGGAGTTGTTCATTAGGAGTAAAATCTTGTTGTCTGAAGAAGGAGGTTTTATACTGGCTTGGTCTGACAGAATCCAAAATCAGGGCCCACAGGTGGGAGGAGGAGGACCATCATAATTAAAAAAATAGAGTGGTAGTATGATTTATGGAAATTTTCGACAGACCTTAAAATATAAATCATACATTTCAGATGAAAAAAAAAACCACATATTTCAAACAACTACTGTATGTGAGTATTATGCAGGGGTTTTATTTTAAAAATTGCCATCTGTTGGAGAATTTTATCCACCTGTGAATATGTGCGGAAAGGGGTGGACTCAGTAAATCATTTTCAAAATTACCTGCTGTAAAATATTTATTGCATTTTTAAGTTAAATTTACCAAAACCCCTGATTATGAATAATATTGTATGATGATGATTTCAATGATAGGCGACAATGATTAGTTGTATTAAAAGATGAAGATAAATTGAATGGAAACATTTTTGGATGAAAATGACAATTCCCGGTGATAGCTGTGAATGAATAATAGAAAGAAAATTATTACAATAATAATAATACAACAATAAATTATTACAGCAATAACATTAGTTCTACTGTATTTCTAAAGTTGCACAAGTAAATGTTTTTTTTTTATTACATCACTTGCTCAGGAAACTACTAGTTTTCTAGTAGGCCCCACACTACAAATCATAAAAAACATACCATTTCAGTGAAGATGATGATGCACCATACACTTTGACCTTAAACTTGATTGTGCTACCGATAGGTCGGTATACAGTACTTGGATATGTTGCAGGATCTCTGGATAGATGTTGAGCTAAAATTGTTTAAAAAAGAATACAAAACAAAAGTACATTAGTTCTGCAAGACATGGTCATAATAAAAATATGCAGTGAGCCCTCTCTAGTTAATAGTAAGAATCATAAAATCAAGCAAGTTATCTCTCAGAATTAACTTTATTAGAATTTATTAACTAACTTTAGGCAATGTAGTTACGAGTATTATCAACACATCTTTGAAATTTATGATTTGTTTATTGCGGAGCTCCAAAAAGTATTTCTAACAACTGTACTTTTATGTATAAAATTGTTCTGGATATAAAAGTTAATGCGTTCACTACAGTAATGTACAGTAAACTGCATTACTGTATTTAAATCAGTACAATTCATGATCGTTTTAAAGATGTATTGTCAATCAAAAATGACTAAAAAGTAATCACCATTACTTTTGAAATTAACTAACTCATATTAAAGTAACATCATAGTTGAATAACTTGAGATCTGAGATTAGTGTATTTAAAAACTTTAGCATTCTTCTTCTTCAGGTGCCATGTCATTCAGCATGGGCAAACATTTCTCTCCAGCCATCTCGATCTCTAACGCTATGGATCGTGTCTGTTGCCTTCTCTGCCTCCAACCATGATGTTATTCCATCTATCATTTTTCTCCTCTGTCTACCACTACTTCTATTTCCTTGTAGTTTTCCTGTTGTGACTAGGTGTTCCCTTCTCATCACATGACCAAAGAATTTGGATTGTTGTTTTCAAATGTTGGTTACGAGTTTTTTCTTTGTGCTTGCTCTGTGTAGAACTTCTTTATTTGTTACTCTATGTATGGTATACGTAGCATTCTTCTAAGGAACCACATCTCAGCTGCATTTATTCGTTGTTCCATTTTATTTGTGATGTTCCATGCTTCACATCCATACATTAGTACGGGAAGAATATAACAGTTAAGTGTTCTTAGGCGGATGTCAAATGCCAATTTGTTGTTTGATAGAATGTTTTTCATTTCAATGAATGCTGTAGTTGCCCTGGCTATTCTGGCTTTTATGTCTTTCTCACATATGCATTTTAGCATTATGATATTGCAAAATTAGGGGCAATTTTTTAAAAAATATTCTATATTTGAGTGGATATTTCATCTAAATAAGCAAGTTATTTCAATTGTTTTTTTTCGTAATTTTTTTATATGACAATTCATCTTTAATTCTAGAGTGAATTTAGTTCAGTTGGCTAAACTGGTGGTAGTCATTGTATTGTATGTAGAACCGTGGAGACTAACCAGTTTCTGATTTGAATACAAATCCACTCTCCTTGTGTTTCATTGTGCAACATGGCTTATATGCATGCTAGAGTCAGTACACTCTTAGAAAAAGGGGAGAGAATGTTTCCCACTGTATTGCTCAATAGCCACAAGAAGGTGGATCCCACTGGAATTAAGTCCACTTCGGACCTTCATCTATTGTCCTTGTCTCACAACACCAAGTAAATCAAATCAAATTTTCATTCTAAATCTGTTTTTCCATGAGGCGGACGCGTTCGCGGGTGTGGACGTGGGTGACCTGATTCCACAAGGTGGAAGCAGGCACAAGTGTTGAGCCTGTGACCATTGCTTCCCTTGTACTACAATTTAAATTTTCATTCCACATAATCAAAATTGTTGTTCTCTCAACATTACATCGTCAAATTCATTTACTTGAAGAGGAAATCCTGATAACCGCGGTTTGGGGGGGGGGGGAGGCAAGGGTGATTACAACTGCTACTAACCTTATTTTGTAAACAGTACACAATCGGCAATTCAACAAGTAGGCACATGCGATTTGCCTATTTTGAGTGTAGCCTACTTTGCTTCAGTTACTACAAGCTCATGTGATAAGTAAATTTGCAAAAATGCTTGCAAAATACCACGCGGGCACTCACAGGTGGCGGGCAAAATCGCTATAAGATCGATTTGAGAAATCGCATCCATGCCTGCCAGCCTCCATACCTACCGGCCCGCATCCGCCTCATGAAAGTGGCTCCACTGAGAATAACGGTGAAAGATTGTTTTTCACCCGCGCCTGCGCCCGCCTCATGGAAACACAGCTCTTAATACTGTTAACAATCTTTTAAATAAATGGTAAGACTAATGGCTTGATAACTTTGATAAAACAATACAAATTTAATTTTGAGGTATGAATCATGTTTCTCATTATCATAACAGCAATACAATGTTCTTTCCAATTAATTCATTTTTTTCAAATACTTTGTACTAACTGAAACTGATATTGAGAGACAGTTATGCCATGTCCATTGGGAGCATTTTACAAAGATGGTGTTTATAAAGGGGGCTACAAACTCCTTTAAACTATGAGTCATATAAGATATAAGATAGATAATATGGATTAGCCCTTGCTGTGGGGTTAGGAACATTATCTGACCCCTTTCCACATGTTATCCTGATATATTGTGACATTCGATCGTAATACCTTCCATTACAACAGTCAGAATGATATGCTTCTAGTAAGAATTACATTTATTGAGTTTGACTTTTGCAAACAGAATACTAATTTTTAAGATAAACAGTTTATATAATAAAACAGGGTTAATTCACAGGGGTGCAATTAATCAGTATGCCCTAGTAAAAATGCAGGCATACAGTTCAGAGAAAAGATATTTTTAAAGCTGCCCTCTAGAACCTTTAACATTAAAATATAAAAGCCAGAGGTCCCAAGTTTGAGAAGTGAAAAATCAGGAGATTTAATGTCGGCTGCTTTGTCAATCAAATTTGTGTAAATGCATATGTGTGACACGTCACAATAAAAAACAGAACACAGAAAAAGTACATAACAATATGTAAAAAAATATCTATAGTATTTTATATTTGTATATTATTTAACACTGAGAAGAGCTGGTATTTTTGAAGGAACAACCGATTTTGCTCCTAGGATAAGCCAAGACCCACTCTGAATATTTTTGGGAGACACTTAAAATTTTCAGTAGAAAAATGTACTTTTTCAGGAGAATGGGAGATGACTAAAAAAATCAGGAGACTCCCACCATTTTCAGGAGACTTGGGACCTCTGGGAAGCATAACTAAAATAATAAACTATCATTCACCAGACACTATCCAAATTTCTTAGCCTAGATTTTGGGCCACGACAGACATTTTAGGTCGCCCTCAAACTCTCATGGTTTGCCTGCAAAATCTTTTGATTGTAAATCCATTAATCAACCGTAGATAAAGAGCCTAAATTAACTATCAAATTTCTAAGAAGCGCAAACTTATTGCCAATCTTGGTTCACAAGTATTGTTTTTTTTTCTCCCTTAATTTTATTTGCAACATAGACAGTCACACAAACATGGCTACACAAAAATCACAAAGCTAGTGACTAGCTACAATATTTAAAACCATTTGCGTATAAAGCATGCCGCGATTAAGCTGGTTCATTTTCATTTAGGTGTGTATAACACTATTACGTGGTTCTTCCATAGACTCAACAAATTCAAAAACATCATTGCATGATACACTTTAATCATTGAGCTAATAGCTCCATGCTTTAACAGAGCAGTTTTTTAATAAAGATTCAGCCATACTGCACCTTTTAGTAGCTTAAATCGTCGTTTTGCAAGAAAATAGTTCTTTTCGCTGTATACGACACACACGTACATCTGATAGTCTCTATCTTCTATGTGGTCTATTGTCAGTTTCTTCCTATCATCTTGTAGTTTGGCATTACTAGGGAGTTTGGTATGTGCGCCCTCTAGATACCAATGTAGTGTCGTGGCATACTCTGGTAGCTGGATGTAGTCTCTGATGTCAATAATTATTGAAGCTCCAAGACGTTTTGGTCCCAATTCTATTAAAAAAAAAACATAGACTTTTAATCTAAATATCATGGCCCACAGTACATTTGCTAAAGTACACTGTTTTGACATGTTCGCTCCAAAGCACTGTCATCTAAATTTTAATTACTACCAAATTGGTTGGTATTTTTTTCTAATAAGATATCAATAATGCATACTCCAAGCAATGAGATGCATGTCATCGTAACAGGATTCAATATTTCGACATAAATTATGGCATCATCCGGAAAGTGAGATATCAAAAATAACTTAGCAAACCTTTCTATTTGAATTTACTTTGTAATATTACTGACATTATATAAAATGTCAGTAATATAATCCAAAAGTTCCACTAATCAACTTCAAGTAAGAAAGTACATTATACTATAATGCATACTTGAATTACCTTGAAGACTAGGACTTAGAGCTTTCAGCTCATTTGTCCCTCATAAACCATTTTAGCAAACTCATCGCTTATATATGGGCGGTACTTGGTATAATGGTCAGACCAGTATTGCTTTAATTTTGTTTTCAAAATATTGACTGATGGTGAGCTAACAATCTCTTGTGGTAATGCATTCCATCTATCAATAACTCTTGATACAAAGAAGTTCTTCCTGACTTCTAACCTTTGCCTAGACTTAGTTAACTTAAATGAATGCCCTCTAGTTTTCGAAAGTTGTGAAAAGACTCCAAGTAATGAGATACACACCATCGTGACATGATTGAATGTTCGGATTCAATATTTCGACATAAATTATGTCATCCTCAGGAATGATTCCTGATGATGATATAATCTTTCGAAATACTGAATCTTCTCACGAATCTTCATGCATGGAAATAAATAATATCATGGTCCAAATAATATTGCAAAACAAAATCTAGGTGTTTCTGGCAAGGAATGATCATCATGCATACAGTGGCGGCGCCAGGAATTCCCCGACAGCAGGGCATTCCCCCGACAGCAGGGCATTCCCCCGACAGAGGGGCACGGGTCCCCCGATGAGTTCGGCAAGTTAAATTCCGAGGTGGGCGTGTCTCCGCTTTTTAGTCTGGCGATTTTTTTTTTAGCCCGTTTAGGTGTCGGGGCTTGACATTACCCTGCAAAGCCCCCGACGAAACCTTTATTTTCTGGGGGGGGGGGCTTTAGCTCC
>JAOTQE010036440.1:0-10124 GCA_025631205.1 Nesometra sesokonis
ATGAACTCCCCCCCCCCCCCCCCAAAAAAAAAAAGAAAAAATGAGTACCCTTTAGGAGGTTAGAAATCAGTGTCGAAGGAAGGACCCTTAAAGCTAACTATTTTACCATAAAAAATCGAAAAAAGTGGGTGGTGCGTCAAAATTCGATAGGGATTGAACACCCCTCTCCTTCCCCAGTTGCTGATACTCCCCTGGATCAGATCTGATTTCGATTTTTTTAAACGGATAATGATCAAAAGAAAGATAGAAAATGATCAAAAGAAAGATAGAACTCTGATTCTGCACCGAAAATAGATCTGATGTGATTGCACATTATAAAGTAATAACAACCATACATTGTGTATAAATATCACAAACCGATGAAGGAACAACACTGCTTTTTGTATAAATATTACAAACCAATTAAAGAATAAATTCAACGACTTCTTTCTCAGGGTTGGTGTACGCAATAGGTCAATGAAGGTGTGTCGTTTAGTGGTGATACTAGCATCTTTCTTCATCTGTAAGAGAAATTTAAAGACGTTTATTTGAGGTAAGAATCCGGACACAATTTCACTATAATTATTCTAGTTTCTCTGTGACACGCCGATCATCCAAGTGGTTAATCGGTAAGTTCCTTGAGTAATGACGAATCATTTTTATTCACTATAGATGCATCAATGTTAAAATGGAATTAAGAAACATTCTTAGTAATGAGGTGCCTCTAAAAAGGAGACATAAGCACGGGACGAATGCATGATTTAACAACTTTGGTCCTTTATCGGCGAATTTCTCGTTAGCGGATAGTACCTCCAGTAAGCTGACAATTTTCCCGAACCCGAGGGTGTCCGCTTACTAGAGGTTCAATTGTGGCTATAGATGCCATCTAGGGTAATTATCCGCATCAAAAATATAAACAATACACATATACAACATTATTATACAAAATGGAATTAAAATATTTAAATTATGCTTACAAGTTTTATATCAGAGGAGGGGGAAGAAAGTGGGCTAAATATTTAATTTTTATGAAAGAAAAAGAGTGGAAAGAATGGAGAAAACGGAAAGTCTTAACATAAAAACGAAGATGAGATATTTGTCGGTCATTGCCAAGGGATATAACAATAGTTCTAATAGAATGAAGACATGAATAAAAAATCGTGAGTTTGAATAACTTAAATTTAACCAAAAAAAAGAAAAACAGTCGTATTTTGGTTAGTTTTAAACAGGCTTATTTTGGTCCAAAAATATTTTTCTGTGCAAGGAACATCTCTCTCGCAATACGTTTTCCATGTCATTCGATTCGTTATTTTTTATGAATGACACTATGAATACTATGTTTATCGCCACGCTTAATTTAAAACGTATTCAAATATTCTTTACCATTTTATAAACAAGATGTAAGCCTTAGGTGACCTATAGCCACACCAGCCACGCTCTATTACGGATGTCTGGTTCAAAGCATTGAATCTTGCTGTATTTTTAATTGAACGTGTTTTTAGTGTTTTGCTCTACGGTAGTACCTACCAGTTCCTCTAATTTATCTGGGTCACTGAATTCTGGTGGTAGCTCAGTACCGTTCACCTCCGCCATTCTTTTCAGGATGTCTGTTGCTTCTTTGTACCGCCGCTGTGTTACTAACCATCTCGGTGATTCTGGCACAAACCTTTAAAACAAACAGCAATACTATTAAGAAAGAAGATTTTTATAACGCTCATGTCATTACAATAATGTTTTCAAGATATTATAATGAATTGTATATTTAGTTTACGGGGAGTGACATTACATGAAACGGTAACGTCATGCGTTATCATGTTGTCATTAACTTTTATTCCCAGAAGAGTTAATAGTGATTTGCATGCTATGGCATCTGGTGTGGCTGAAATGACTGATTTGGGAGTTATTTCGCCACACAGGAAGTCTTCGGATTGACCACTTATTGCTGTACCGTGGAGATTTGCTACAAAAAATCGACAGTTGTGTTTCAAACTTTGTCTCTTTTCTAAGCGAATATAACACACAATAGGCCTATAACTATGGAATTGTCACTTACGGGAAAATTATAAATATCAAAAGAACTGGCACAGATGTAATGAGTTGTAGATGGCGCCAAGATCTGACGAAATACCCCAAAAGTGCAAACAACATGTTACCAATGAGGAAGAACAACTCAATTGTGATTCCAGTAAAAGTCCGTGACTTTGGACCCACGATTTCTGTACCTACACAAAAAAAGAAATGGAAAAATTTAAACTGCACTTTAATTAAAAACAAAGGTGCATAAAAAATACAATAATATACTTCATGCGTTTTAAATATCATAAATGTACATTTTATTAATTGAATATGAAATACACTAATTCAATATATTTTTCCGTTCATTTGTTTACAGGTTAGATAGCAAAGTGACATTTATATAACATGACTCTTACATTGCGAACAAAATGTTATCTAAAGCTTAGATCTTGAATATCAAATATAATAAAGTCATTACAATCAGTATGGTTCACAGAAAAGTTTGATTGAAAATTAGCCATCGTAAACTATATAAACCACGTTTATATAAAAATAATTAACTGATGAACCAAAGGCATCCAAACAAAATCAAAATTGTGCAAATTAAACCGAGGTTTGTTCCAGAAAAAAGTCCAAAATAGTATACAGTATCATGCAAATAACATAGAATGTAATCAATCAGGCTTGTGATATGCTTCTTTAGATTTTGTTGCACGTTATTCATAGTAATGAATGATCACTTAAATAAACAGTTTGTTTTTACACTAAAATTAAGCATCATGTTAGAATCAACTGGAGACCAAACATCGTACGCAATACAATATTACGAGGAACATTAACGTTCCTCATTCTAAAGTATCACTTCTATGAATTCCCCTGTATAAATTGCAGATCATACAATAACTGTACACAAGTGTGTTCATCCTTTACAGATCGTCATCGGCATCTAAGCAGAAATTGTGAATTAAATTTCATTGAGAGTACATATATATTTAAAAATAAACGATGTACAAATTAGTTTTACGCTAATTGATTAACATATTATCTAAACCATTGTTGTTAGAAATAATAATTATTGAAAACATAAATCACCTATGATAATACCTTGTGGACCTCCAGATTGTCTGGTGTCCATCCTCTGACGAACCATCGTCAATAAGAACTCTCTCTCATATTCTCTCTGAGTGAGATCATAACTCCGACAGACTGAGCTTCGAGAAATTACCGCTACCAGTAATTTAGAAATCTTGTAAATAAGAAGATGATGGTTAACTCGGACCTGCAGGCCATTCAAAAGGCCTGTAGATGTTTATACATACATTATAGTTTAGAGCATGCAAATAGAATATACAATGATTTAAGACTGTAATGGTAACAAACACCGTATAATAATTATACACTTAAATACTACTAATTATATTTACATTCTGTTTTATACAATCCATCCGAACAGTGTGATTGTTCTAAAATCAAAGGTATTACAGACATCAGTGTTTTCCCCTTATTATTCAAACTTATATTATTATCCTGTACAGCAATACCTAATACATTAAAATTGGTTATAAAAGCATAACACAACGCTGCCCCTGTTCGATGCGTTGCCAAATATTATGATACTGATTACAATACCACTTTCGTGGGTACCTTCCTTAAAGAACGCTATACATTTTCGAACCTCAATAATATGATGAATCATAGAGGGGGCGGCGTACACAATTTGATTGTGTAACTAAATAAGGGCATAGGCCTATAAGTTATCAGAACATCTGACAGATGTTCTGTTAACTTAGTCTCCGTGGAAGCGGCATTTTGTAAAATTTTACTCATGCTCATACCAGCTCATTTTTACATTAGTCAGTATAGACTTCAACAATCTTCAACAATTTTCCATACTATTACATAATAATACATTCTTAGATTAATGACATCAGTGACTACTAAAGAACAAACTCACTGAAATTTTAATTTTTAATAATTAGTTAATAAAATTAAACATTCAAACCCAAAATCTTATTAACAGAGGTGATGTAAATAAAGACGAACCTTATTACGTAAGCAGGGCATTGAATTCTTTCGTATCGGTGATAGGCCTAAATAACCTTTCCGATATTGAATGTATGAGGGAAACATAATTGTACTGAAACTTTGGAAAAGAATATTTCGCTTTTCTTTCATAAATTTTATCTTGTGCGAACATCCATGTACAGTGTTATGAATTAGATTGTGGAACGTTAAACTGTGAGCATGCGCTGCTGCTGCTGCTGGCCGTACTGTTAATTACATGAAATATCCAAAATGTATCGACGAAGGTACATATATATAAATATACCATATTATATAGATCGATTCTAGACGTTTCTGAAGAAAATGATATTCATCACACAATTCAACATCTATTGATGTATTTGAAGTGTGTTTAATTATGTATTCAAAAAGAGTATACCAGCTGGTAAATGTGCACCAATCGATATAGTACATCTGAACCGACGCTACACCTTGTGAAATGGATGGGTAATTTTATAGTAGAAGGCGTAAAAGAAAACACGAATAACGGTTTGTGACCAAGTTCTAATTAGTTACAGTGAAAAATAAAAGTATTATTAGTGGAATACTATTCTGTAATTTTATTATGTAGTATGGTACGTAATACATTTCCGTGAGCACACTACGTTCCCCTTCCCGCGCAAGTACTGTACGCTGTAGGGCCTATAGTACATTTGTAACTATATTTGGCGATGATTGCCTTCCATATGAAATGGATACCAGGAGAATTGAGCGTGAAATTATAAGTATTGTTTGAATTGGTAATACTGTAGGTATTTTTCCATTGCTAGAGGTGTTTATTTATGAGATGAGCGGTGATCCGGGTGTTGATTTTGGAAGCTGCCTATTCAGTGATCAATACGATTTCAAGATTGCTTGATGCCCCTTGGCAATGATTATGGAGTATGATAGGAATAGGTTGAATTCATAACATTGCGCGGTCTTTGAATCACTGCAATAAACTGTTAAACTAAAAATTTGGTACCGGTATACTGTAGTTTTGGTCATATTGTAGACAGTGTTTGTAATTATTATGCCTAAAAACAATGCTTCGGTGCCGATATTAGAACGATTGCCGTCAATTGTTGTCATTCAAAATTGCATTTTGCAATTAATGTTAATATTGCTATTATCAGGCCTATTATTTGAATAAGTTATGTATAGGCCAGCAGCTTTTCAATATTAACATAGGCCTTCTAACCATCTTTTCTCCATATTCTAACTTTGCGAGTATTAGGCCTATGCCGGATTACCGTTGTCAAAATATTTCACGAAGACCAATTTTATTAGATTTTGTGGTTTTTTTTTAATGAAACAAGCAGGATGCTGGATAAAATTCCATGCGAGTTCAGGCTGATTATTATTAATATTTCTATGCTAAAACTTATAGACCTTTATAGGCATACCATAACTATGAACATCGCTGAGATCGGCATGATTAGAATTAACGTATGGAAATTTAATTATGCCTCATGGGGTCAGACATTTTACTACCTACTGTCTTGTATTTAAAAATACAAAGGGTTTGAATAGTTATGATAGCTTGATTCTATGGACTCAATGTTGTTTTTTGTTCTGTTAATTTGTATGTTAATAAGTCAACGCAACTAGACGACATTAGGTCTACACATATGACGAAAATATCGTAATTGATTAATAAATTTTTATTTAATTCGATCATTGTAGGGGAATAGGCACAATTACAGATTCAAAAATATATTTATGCCTTCTATTATTTATCTATGATTAAAATTCCAGTGGAAAATATAAATCTTTGGAAACTGGGACCTTTAGATTTGAGTACGGTTTCAATATGAAATTTGCATATATTCCGGAGTGTTCATTCATATTTAGACGAAAAGAAACTACGGCGTTTTTATGCATTTCATTCACGTATGTCACACAACTCGTATTGTTTATATCGCATAAGCGGTTCATAAGCATAATTCAAAGAATGTAAATAAAGTTGGTTTTATTACGTAAGCGCGTTTGCAATTGTTCTTTTTTGGATAGTTTGGTATTTTATGATCTGGCAAAAACTGTCGTTAAACATAATGCTGAAATTATTTTATAGAAACCACGTTCATTGTCTATTATTGTATAGATCGATCTTCATGCTTTATTTTTTTTTTTACCGCTCTGAAATCCTATAGCCCGTTTTAAGAAGGTAAATCACCGTTTTCTCCCATACCCACAATAGATATTAAAACAAATCTAAAATGGAAATTAATGTATGATTATAGGCTGTGGTTTAATTTAATAGACATACCGTATTAAAATCAAAGATGGCCTCGCCATAAATTACAGCATTAACCCAAACACCCCATATTTTATTTAAAATAATTTTACTATACATAGGCCATAAATGTTAAAATATGTTTTTTAAGTTTAAATTGGATATGCAATATTTTGATTTCTTTGATCATCGCTGTATTGTTTAGGCCTATACTGTTTTGAAAATTTCCATTTACTTTACTATTATTTCCATTACAGTATGACTAATTTGCTGAATACAGGATACCGAATTATAAAACAATAACTGTGTTTCGCTTAGGCATATATTATTTGAATTAGGTAAGCTTTGGCGACTAGTATTGATTTTCTCCGCAGCTATATTTGATTTTGGGCAAAAAAAATTCTTTCAAACTAATTTGGAATAGTACATGTTGAAGATGAGAAAAACTACTTGGAATAATTACCTAAATTTAAATGTGTAATTTTTTTTTACAGAAGTTCCATACTGAGACCAGAACCTGCTAAATTATATTGATAATGATATAGTTACAGTCGGTAAGCCTACTGTATTGATAACGAACACCGAAGTAGTTTACTAAACTTATGTGTGAATAGTGAGACTCTTTGCCGAAGCAAGCGTTCCAGCTCGTCCATAAATGTACAAATTCTTTATAAAAGTTCGTTCCACAATTAGACCACACAGTGCTGTTTTTTATTGACATATCGATAATGAGCACAGAGATGTTATTTATTTAATATTCTTTGTGAACAATACACAGCGTGCCGAAGTAACCGACAATGCAGCATGTTTTCGTACTACTAGGGAATTCGCTTATAAAAGATGTTTGTAGTATACCGTATAGGTTTCATGTCGGCTGTGACTATTTTCTAAGGAATTTATTCGCGCGAATCGAGATCATTGCAAATCAGAAGTCCGTTGTACAGCATTACATACAGTATTTGTTTGTGTAGATCATTGCGATTACCTCCTCAAAACAACATTTAGTGTTCAAATAAATGAAAAAACACTACATATTTTGGCATTTATATTATTAATTTACTAAAAACCCTGTAGATAATCATGAACAATTCAAATTCCTGGAAAAAGTTGTGTATTTGCTGGAGCTCTGGAGATCAGGTGGAATTTCTGGAGACTCCAGGCTAATCCTGACTTGGGAGCTCTGCTCTTGGGAGGAGGTTTTGTCTTCACCCGTTTGTGCGTTTGTTTAGTTGGTTTGTAAACGCCTAAAAACCAGATTTCATAACAAAATTGTCCACAATGTTTCTTAACTAAAGATCTCGAGGGGATTAAATTTTCAAAGTTTCAAAATGTCAAGGTCGAGAAAAGTGTTAAATTTATGTAATCAAACAAACGTTTGGCAGCTGTCAGATACTCGAGTCATATTTAAGTGTATATGAAATTCCACGCCATGTGACTGTAATTTGAAGGGACTGTGGGCATGCCTGTTGAGCATTTAGTTATATTGTCTACGTCTGTTTTACCATGTATTGTATTGTAATGTTAATTTTATCAATTAGATCTATGTTTTGATGAATTTGATTTGATTTAGGCCTAAAGTTTTGCTTATTAAACACAAACCGTACTTATCACCTGGTTGTTCTGCCATAAATGTGTCGTGTAGGTAGTGGCGACACTCAAAAACACCGTGTCCTCGATGTGTCGTGGTGTTCTCAAATATTAACTTCTTGACCATTATGCTTTTAAAACTACAAATTACACCTCCCTGCTTAGAAGGGGATTGAACAAAAGCAGCTCTAAAAATTGTGGTGTTCTCAAATATTAACTTCTTGACCATTACGTTTTTAAAACTATAAATTACACCTCCATGCTTAGAAGAAGATCGAACAAAAGCAGCTTTAAAAATATGGCGGGGTCATGAGTTTTTTTTAAATAAAGATTTACAATAGAGACTTAATAGGTTAAACAGGCGGAGAGATTCGAGTCACGTTGAAAGTGAAATGCTAATTATATCCTCGGGCGGAGGTCAAGGTATCTTGTAACCTTGGGCTGCCGTGCACTATAAGTTCATCGGCAACCGGGAAACATAATAGAGATGGTGACTAAGATATGAAAACAGCTGAACAGTTTATCCAAAAGAATCTCAGCTATAGCCAGACTAAATTACAATGTATGCCTATGCATTATTTTAACCTATTATATTTTTCTTGGACCCCATCTCCCTAGCTCTTCCTTTTGAGTTTTCGGGACTCTTCAACCATGTGGGTGATGTGATAGACCCTCATGATACTAACAATCGTACTAACAGTCTCAACTGTTGGTGTCAAACGGTAACTCGTATCGTTAATATAAATCACCATTGCTAGTGGAGTTTGTAGATTTTAGAGCTCTGCAGATTCACAAGACATTAAAGTTTGACCAATCAGTAATTACAGTAGTGGATATGTCGATTATCCACCAAAAACCCCAACAGATCTACTATAGTCCTTATGGGCATACGTAGCATGACATGTAGTGTTCACGTTCCAAACTTCGAGATCTCAAGTTTTTCACAAATATTTTAACGTTTGAAACGTATTCCCCAAGAATCCCCAACAATCTGTACAGTATTACGGTGAATGCAGTATACATAAATCAACACTTTAAGAATATATATTTTTTTTCCAAATATGGATTATATTGTTGTCACCATTTATAAAGTTTACTTTAAACACATAATATATTTACTGACGATATATAAATGGCTTAATTACAGCATAATGTTAATAAACACAGATTTTAATCGAATAAATTGTAAAATAAAACTTACTTATAACAAACGCCATGATGTAGGAACCCATACATGACGCTCCGATGCAAAACCGCATAAGACAAAAAAACCAAAAGGTCGGAGAGAATGCTGCAAGTGTCCCGCTTAAGGTTACGATCGTCAAACAGATAAATAATACCTTCTTTCTTCCAATACTGAAATTTAATAATAAAACGATAAAAATATTACTGTACAGTACGTAAACTATGCTTGTTACTTATCAGTTTAACAGAAATATCAGAGTTGAAACAAAAACTGCCTCGGGGTTTCAAAAAGTTCAGCAAATGGAGGCTATATCTAGGCAGGTCAACAGTAAACTTCAATTGCTGTGATATTATTCCCCTCTCTACCACCCACCCCACTCCTGCCCCTCCTCCCCCCACTAAAAAAGGCAAAAACTTAGGAGGAATTATCATTATGTCAAATGATGAAGAATTGATTCCTACATGGTCGAACTCAAAACATTTGCCGACAAGGACGTAAAATGAGACTTACTGATCAGCTAAAGAACCAGCTATAATGGATCCCGTTAGAACACCTGAAAAGAGAATTGAAGAAGACAAAGCAGATTTGGCAGCATCATCACACACCAGATCCCACTGAAAGAAAAACAACACATTGTTGTAAATTGTTATTATTTAATTTTGATGAATGAGACAGACTCATACTGACTGATTAACGGGTTTCTGTTTTGTTATACACGTCATAAAGTTTACGAATTCCATCAATTGTCATCAAAAGTTATTTTTTATTCTTTCTGTCGATCATCTCGTTGGTCAGTTCTCAAATGGTTTTTATTAGGTTTAACAATGAAGACTAAATCACAGTAGGTCTAATATCATAAAACCTGGATCCGAAGCCAAAGAGTCCATGTTCATACAGAATTTTAAAATGCTTATCTAATGTGACTTCCTTTAGCATGTTAATGAAAAAGCGTTCACATAGGAAACAAGATCATGATAATAATATGCTAATTAGCTGTCTGGGCTATAATTTTGATTGGCTTAATTGATGGCAGCTGAGGTTAAATAACAATAAAATTCAGTGACTGGGTGGAAACCT
>JAOTQE010036451.1:0-21561 GCA_025631205.1 Nesometra sesokonis
ATGTTGTGAAATTTTGTCAGCATGGTCACAACTAATTGTTCTATAGATTTAGCCATAGAAATTTTAAACCCGAACTTACCCTTTAACATATTGTCAAGTTGTTCTTACAATCTTGCCTTTTTTGGATCATGAAAAATACATTAAATTTACGCACAATAGTTATTGTTTCTTTGTATATTCTGTAGTTTTATCATACATTAGAATTTTCTATTGTTTTATACTGGTAGTTTCAATCTGAATAATTCAATCGAAGTTACATCAGTTTCGTTTGTTGTAATAAAACTGTTTTAACACGAACGTATTCTAATTCATACATTTTCAATTCTTATGCAGATAATATAACGGACGTTTCACAAAAATAATCACCCATTACGAAATTCGATGAATAGTAGTCATACAGCGTATTTATGTTTAGTAGTTGAACGAATTAAAACCTTGCTTTATCATTTACTCCAAGTATGAATCTACATTTTTAAATGTATGCCGTTGCCGACAGAACTCTCTCAATTGGTCTTCCTACCAGTCAATGTATTTGGTACTTTTTACACCTCCCTGCTTCTTCTATGATAATTTAACAACCGTAAGCGGCCATCCGAAATTCTCGTGTATATTTATCGAAAATAACGAACGATTTGGATCGTTAATTAAATAGATATAATTTTTCATAGATTTCTTTCTTTTGCATCAATATTTTACAACTTGAACTTAAAAGAAAATAGTAAAACTTTCCTTACATGCAAAATATAGGGTAGATATGAGGCATGACACGGCAAAACCACCAAGTTGTAGGAAAATTGAAAATTTAGTTAGTTAGTTACTACCATATTATACTCTTCGTAAGCTTTAATATGAGGGGTTAATTATGGAAATCGGACATGAATAACTGAAGTTATTGAACAAAATATACACAAATTTCCTTTGTATTTGTTTATATTACCTGTTGTTTATTTGCTTATTTTTCAATAACTTCTTGTGCAACAACTTGGTTGTTTTGCCATGACTAGCCTCAAAAACTTTATTTGGAATCACCCCTCCCCACTCTCCAAATTGGCCCTGGAGTTTTCAAGACTCTGGACTATCTCCCAGGCTCCATGAACGTTCATCATCAGTTTCGTATAGAATTTTTGGATTTCCTGATGTTTTGTACAACTAGGGCCAATTCTAAACTCAATTTTCTATACAGTACATATGCAGGAAATAATGGTAGAAATAAAGTTTAATTGGTGAACAAAAGATCCAACCCGAGCAAAACATGTACATCATTCTTTTTTTGATATTCTACAAAGTGGTTTGAATCTCTTTATAATAAAATCCTTAGAATTTGGCTTTCATAACTTGGGACACATGGATGTAGTTTTTTGTTTTTCCTGTAATCATCATAAATAATCAAAATACAATTTTTGTTAGTATGATGCTGAAAAGTTATACAGACTGACCTCAGACCGATATAAACGTCACCTCATAATAGTTTAATACTTGGCCATACAAACTTTCAATACAAATAATACTATAGTCAACATATTATATTAACTATATAAATATATTGGAATCGTGCGAGCAAGGCACTTTATCTGCAGTTGCTTCTTCCCACCCTGGAGCAGTGGTGGGTACCTAGAAGGTCCAAACTTCAGTGCGCATATTTACATCATGTAACAAAAAAAAAGATGTACTGTACCAATGATTGGGAAAATAATAGTGAGGTTTTGCAACTTTACAAAATACAAAATCGAAAACTGATACGTAAATTCGTGTAACATTTAAATAGAACACCGTTAATATCTGTCACATTTGGTGAATATTTTAGGACGATCATCAACGATTCATAGGTGGAAAATTTGATATATTCTTAACACATTTTAGCACCTTTCAAAAATAGAAGTGTGACGTTTTCGTATTTTTTTCCCGTAAATTTGGACATAAACATTTGGGACGTAATTTTGAACTAGATATCTCCAAATCCTTCTATGTTAGCTTCTAAAAAACCCAAAGGTCATCATGACCTACGAATACAGACCAAATTTCAATTTCAACCTTTAAGAATTCAGTCCATAATGAGTCGATTCTCGATCCGGACATTCCTTTTTCTCTCTTGTTCAAAATTTCAAATTCAAATTCTTTTTCATCCGTTAAGCTATTTTCTCCACCTTGACGATTGAAAACTTACCTTCAATACTTCTGTGGAAATTAATGGAAATTTCATTCCAGTATTTTTATCAGGAAGGCTTTCACAATTCCTCACTCGAACACTTTACAGTGAAGCATGTTGCCATCAATTCCTTGGAGAAAGTCATCTTGATTCAACAAAACTAATGCCAGACAAATTTTCAGATGACACTTGATTGATGCATATCGCACACGTCCAACGCGCGCTCTACTCATGACAACGCATAGGTGATGTAATGTGGGCCGTTGGAACGTGCGTTTTGGAGTATATATGCTTTTTTTTATTTTAACTGTGTGTACAGACTAATGAGGCTATAACTTTCAAAATTGGTCAATATGTTAACAATATCATGGCAATAATATTTAAACATTTATATTCAATTCAATTCATTTCATTTATTCATCTTCAATACACATAACATAACATAATGTAGCAAAATAAAATAATTGTTGTAGTAATATAAACAATATATAAATTATAGATATATATAATATATATTGCGCCAATTCAATTCAATTCAAATTATCAAAGGCGCAGTGGACTAGATGTTGCACAGTCAATATCTTGCTACTCCCCTTCACGTCATGTCCTATGCAGCTACTATATTAGCGCACATGCTTCTGACAACGGCAGGGCTTGTGTATGAATCAGTACACCGGGGTAAAACCCTACTCGTATCGAAAGATGTACTGGTTCTTTATATATAGTGCACAAGTGCCGTTTTTTTACACTGAGCCTACGTTTATAGTCCTTATCCGAGAAGACTTTTTCCACCACCAGAACTATGGTGCGAGCGGGTCTCGAGTGCTGTTATTTATACATGGTTCACGGTGTCCCTGCTTTAACCGCTCGGCCATACAACTCGCAAATGTTTAAAGTTAGAAACGGTTTAACGGGCCATTTTTATGCTCAACCAAAATGAATGCATATATTATTCAATTTTACAGATAAATTCCACATGGTTTAAAAATGGATGTCGATGAAATTTTAAGAAGTCTAAAACCATGGGGAAAGTACCAGATCATATTGCTACTAGTGGTCTGTGTGTATGGAACCATGGCACCCGCCCTACACATCATCGCCTTTATATATATCATGGACACGCCCGTACATTACTGTAAACCATATGAAGATTACAGTAAAACGGAAGTTATACCAATAAGCAAGGTTCACAGCAAAGAGATAATCAAGTACGAGAGCTGTCTGATATATGAATTAGACAATGGCACAGTGACGAATAAGACGATAAGTTGCCCGAATGGAAATGAGTACTCACTAAGTGAAGGGGAATCAACCGTTGTTAACGAGGTTTGTTATACGTTTTTGTAACTTATGCTATGAACATTATTAAAAGACTAAACATGTGTTGGTGAAACCTTTTGGTACTGTATATGGGCTACCTAATATTGCTCTCAGAAAGCAAATAATAAGCCTCTTTGCACTAAAATACTTTGATTGGTGTCCAAATTTTTGCGACATAAATTTAGTAAAATTTAATGATGTTTCCTTTCAAAACATCTCGAACAATTTTTTATTCAATTTTAGTTAAGCCTCCTTTAAACCATTCATTCAGGTCCGGAGTCTCATCGTTACTTTTGTCCAGAGAGAGTGCGAGAGGTTTTCCTTACATAAAGTCCAATAACTTTGCCTACTTTAAGTTTTTAACACATTTTCAAAAATTACCTAATCCACATTTATGTTTTTTAGCTTGGTTTAGTATGTGACAAGAAAATATTGGCAAACACTGTCATTTCGGTATACTTTTGTGGAGTTCTCGTTGGATCGTTAATTGCAGGCCTAACAGCGGATTACTTCGGCAGACGAAACGTATTTTTAGTGGCAACAATCTTGATTGGTATTACTGGAATAGGCTTGTCGTTCACTACATCTTATTACTCATTCGCAATTGTTTGGTTTCTTACTGCTATAATAGAACAGGTATGTACCTAAGCATTAGTATTGTATTCTATTTTTTACATTTTTTTTGCGCCATATTCAACAGCAAGCATTCAACTCACCACTTTCGAGATCGACACAATATTTTATTATGAGTCAAAATGGTGCTGTGCGGTGAGATAGACCTTACGACTACCATTGGCGTATCCAGCGGGTGCTCACCACCCCCTTTGGAGACAAAAAAGTATGATAAAGATAAAAAAATCTGGGCCCCAAGTACCCCTCCCCCCTTTTCAGTCGAAATTAGCACATCAAACCCAGGCCCAGGCTTTAGTTTTTTTTCTTAACGAAAATTGATAATTGCATTAGCGGTTTTACTGTCAACCTGTCCGTCGGTTGATCCTTCGGCCTTTTGCCATTTTCGTTCAATCTGCAATTTCGGCATATTATAATAGAGCTTACCTGTAATGATGTTTACCTGTAATGATATTTAAGAGGCAATGCGTTTAAAACTCGTGGAGCTGCCTCTTCCAAAGTTAAGTAAGTGTTTGTCATAGAGTGTTTTGAACATGCTTATAGATGTAGCAGTGAAAATGTAGTTTGGTAAGAGATTCAAGAGAGAGATTCAAGATTCGATTTATTCGTCATATAGTAAAAACAATATGAAATTATATCCTGGGTATGAGAGTTAGTTACATTAAAACACATACAGTAATATAAAATTAGTAGCAATATAGTACGTTAAAACATATATACAGTACAAATATATATATAATATAATAATAGTACGAGTATCAAAAAAGTTGAGTAATTGTATGCCATCTACGTTTATCAAGTTTAAGAGGTGACCTCTAGTTTGAGGACTTTCTCCAAATATTAAGGTAAAAAATTGGATTGGATCGATATTTTTGTAACTATGGATAATTTTAAACACTTCTATCATGTCGCCTCTCGTTCGCCTTTCCTTAAGAGCATATAGCAATTGGTTTGAAAATTAGATTTCAGCGGTTAATCGCTTGATATGATTATTCCAGAAGTCAGACATTCGTAGTATGGTAAATCGGCCTATCAAGGCCACCTATTTGTCATGATTATAATTGTCTTTTTTATAATTATGTTTTATTAAATTTATATGTTACACAGTAGTACAGTTAAAATTACTTATGAGGGATCTCACCAGTGTAAAAACCTAACTTTCTGATTTCTTATTCATCCTTCAATTACAATTTTAATACTTTTTACACATATTTTTATTGTCATTAATTATTAAATATTTGTACTTGTATTTATTACATTCAATCAAAAGTATAATTTTTTAAAATAAACATTATACTAATAAAATTATGCCAATTTTTTTTTTGCAGTGTGTAAATGTTCCCTCTTTTGTTTTACTCGCGGAGATGTTTCCACCAGAGCACCGTACCCTTGCCGGATGTATTTCCAATATGTCATGGGGTGTAGCTATTGCTCTGCTTCCAATGTACGGTTACCTGCTACGTGACTGGAGACATATGCAACTTGCTATTTCTGCTCCTTGTATAACAGCTATCTTTCTATGGTGGTATGTATTAATGCTTAATTGATTATTATAAACAAAGTGAATTTCAACCAAAATATGAATAATCATACTTTGAAAAAGTGTTTTATTTTGTTTATGTTTCTGATCAGAATTTAAATGAAATGCAATGATATGGTAGTATTTGTGGTTAAAGCTCAATCCACACTATCAAAGTTTATTTAAACAAAAACTATGATATACCCATGAGGCTAGTCATGGCAAAACCACCAAGTTGTTGCACAGGAAGTTATTGAGAAATAAGCAAATAAACAGGAAATATAAACAAATAAAAAGGAAATGTGTGTATAAATTGTCAAATAACTTCATTTATAAATGTCCGATTTTGATAATTGACTCCTCATTTTAAATCTTGCGAAAATTGTAATATAGTTTCAACAATAACTCAATTTTCAATTTTCCTACAACTTTGTGGTTCTGCTGTGTTATGCCTCATATGGTAATTATATATCCATTTAGGATCATGATGTGATGTCATCATAACCATATATAGGCATATCAGAGTTTTTTTTGTCAAAGAAATTGTGATAGTCTGAATTGAGCTTTAAAATGGTACAGTAACTATTAATGTTTTGAATTTTAGAAAAAAAAGACTGTTTAAACAGTTATTTTTAGAAAGTATTCCTATTTATATTTTTATTCACTAGGTTTGTTTACGAATCACCAAGATGGTTGGTATCCAAAGGACGTTTAAAAGATGCTAACACAATTTTTCGAAAAATCGCCAAATGCAACAAGTCTGAAGAGAATGAGACCTATTTCAATCTAAAAGTGCTTAACCAGCTATCCGAGTTAAACGAAGCAAACGGACAAATTAAGATTAATACAGACAGTGTGGTTGAAGAACAATCGGCAAACCTAGAGACAAATGGTGTAGATCACGTACATGATTTGAAGAAAGAACGAACATACACGTTGATCGATGTCCTCCGAAGTCCTACAATGCGCCGAAGTACCATAGTCACTTATTGCATATTGTATGTATATATTGTTTTGGTATTTTGTATCTATGTGCAATATTTCCCTTTTTATTTGCTTAGTAATTTTATGTTTAACATATATACACAACACTATATCAAAATAGCTGAAATAAACTAGAGGGCATACCTCCACCAATGACAGTCCCTAATTTCACAGGATTCAAGGCCACGATTTCATACACTTTGGAGTCTATGTGGCAACTTATGGCTGATTACGTGAATTTGACCTTTTGCTCGATTTTTCCCACAACATTCGACCATGTTCCTTCAAATTACGGCCACATATGGCGTGAAGTGTATGTGACAACTATGCCAGAACCTATGGCTGATTACATAAATTTGACCTTTTGCTCGACCATGACCTTTGACAAGTCCCTTTCAGGATTCAATCACATCGAGATCTCTAGCCAGGAAAAGTTGCAGTCAGGTTTCAAGACTGTTCAAAAACATACACTAGTCCCATACTATAATTTTAAAACATTGGATTTAACAAACATTTACTTCTCACCAGTGTTTTAAAATTGCAAACTCTAGATGCACTTTCATAATGATGTTACCAGGTATGAGGAAAGGGGCATAATACTTTAAATTAATACAAAGTAAAAGTTTATTAAATTGTATCTTATTAAAATCGTAAACGCTTCAGTGTGTATTCTAAGTTTATATGTAATATTGACAATGCTATTTAACGTGTCTTTGCCGACCCTCATCTTCAAATCACGTTCAAATAAAAACTAAACGGCAAAAAGTGCAGGTAATTGAATACAGAGACCCACATTTAGTCATAAAATAAAAATAATAGGTTTGTAAAGTTTGTAAATTATACCGGCTGTTTTTGTCGATTACAGCCCTGTCCATTGTACCTAAATGCCCGATAATGCACATTGGGCAAGCGCGCACAATCACCCAAAGTTTGTACAAGTTATAGGCCTATCCACCGAATAAACAGATTCACAATAATTATCAGAAAATTGTTCTGGCCTCTTAAAAGCTTCGCTGATTATGGTAATCTATATTTAAATAGTCCATATTATACCTGTACAATAACTTTGTAGAAATATAAGTAATACAAACAAATCAGTTTAAACAAAAACAAATCTATAATACTCAAAAACGTATAATATTTATATGCAATGTAATACGTGGTTCTTATGATTTTTATTTTTTTCCTATTTAGTTTTGTCAATAGCCTCGTCTATTACGGAATGTCGCTAAACAGTTCAAACTTACACGGTAATAAATACCTCAACATGTTTTTGGTTTGCCTTGTTGATTTACCAGGTGCAATAATTACCATATATTTAATGCCAAGGTAAGTTTTATTTTTATTATATTTTCAAAATGTTCCTTATCGTCACTGTCATTGTCGCCACCATCTCCACAGTCGTCACCGGTATCATCACCATCAGCATGACAATCGTCATAACCATTACTTTCACCCTTACCATCACCATTATTGCTACCACCACTACCATTGCTATCACAATCACCACCACCACATCATGGCTCCGTCCATATCGGTGCGTCTTGTTCTTCTTGCTCATTATGCCAAACCTGGATTTCTGTATTAGGCCTATCCCCGTTTTCCTGCTAGTTAGGTTTAACTATCCAACAATCGTCTTCTTCCAAATGCGTCCTGTTAGACGAATTATGTCATTTCTAATCTCCTTTTCCAAAGCTCTTTGAATTTTATTTAATATGATACGAAAACAAATGTGACATCGGCCTACTGTTTTTCTGCATGTTGTTTATTAAGGTAATTATAGGTTCATTTTGTATTTAAGCTACTCATTGATACAACAGACATTTCAGTGCATAACCCATTATTTAATTATGTCTTTCAGGTACAACAGACGTACACTGCTATTTATTTTTCTATCATTGGCTTCAGTGTTTTCACTTATTGGAGCTTTTACACCTTTAACGACAAGTAAGAATTTAATAAACCTAACCAAAATTTTGTGTTGCCCAAACCCGACAAACCCGAAATCTCGAAAACCAGAGTTGGCTTTTTATAACTGACTTTTTATAAACATTGTGTCTAACGTATGGACACAACTTAAGACATGTATTTGAGGCTGATTTTCTGTAAGTCATGTCTTCAATATTGCGAGTCACTTATTGATATAAACGATATGTCATTGTTAGACACAACTTCCTATGATTCTAGGCACATCTAGCCTCTAGACGTAATATTGAAGATGCGACTTGCCTAAAGGTGGTTTAAAACAGGCCTCAGAGACCCGTATTAAATTTTAATTGTGTTCTAGTCGGTTGGGAAAGAAACAATGTTGTCGTTCATCACATAGGAGTGTCAGTGGGTACCTGGCAGTTAAAAATGTTAAAATGTGTTAAAACAGCTACAAAGGTTATGTAATTACTCTAAAGCATTTGTCTGCAATGGTGTTGCCATCTGCACAGTTCTTTCGAGTTACTTGGTTAGAAAAGTCCTGTCACTTCACTTCCTGTTCGTATATAAATTCAATAATTTGCTTCTTTGATAAAGAAGATGGCAAAAAATGGGTACGAAAGTACACTCTATTCCTAATTGCTAAGGGAGTTGGGAAAACACCATACTGCGCAATACCTAGATGTATTTATGATCTGTGAGGTTTCACCACAAAATGAGTCGCATCGTAGTTGAGTTCAAATTGAGATAATCACCAAAATGTGAAGTCTAAAGTGACTCATAGCTGTGAGGTCTCACCACAAAATGAGTCGCATCGTAGGTGAGTTCAAATTGGGATAATCACCAAAATAGGTATGAAATCAATTTTTTGAGAAATTTAGTTTTAGTCAATTATGAGTACTATGGTATTTCATTATGATATATTTTCATGTCCATTTTTATGCAACAAAGTGTTCTTTATACAGAATTTATGAGATTTATAGTCATTTAATTGTTTATTTTTAGTTTGATTTATCTGTGATTTTCTCAAAATCATATTTCCATACTTAACTTTAAATGTTCATATTTTTGGATACACTTATCAAATGACTGTAATTTAAAATTTAGATTACATCTTATAGTATACTGATTTATTAAAAGTACCAATAACTAAATTTTGGATTTTCCTACCATGAGACTCATTTTGTGGTGAGACCTCACATTTATGGAATGCACCCTGTGGAGATGGATATGCAGTCTTTTGAAAGAGTGTATAAAGATCTTTCCTGCAAATCAAGTAGAATACTTCTGTTAAATCAATGAAGGCAGGAGCGTTTCCAGGAATTGGCAAAGGGGGTGCTCGAACATCGGTTAGATTTTGACAAGAAAAAAACCTATTTCCCTATATTCACCCAATTGTCAGGTTGTTTAAAGTGCAATTTATGATTTATGTGGCATCACAGTAGTCATTTTTATCTGAAGAGGGTCCTCATTTAAACTGAAGGGGTACTCGAGGCCCAAGTTTTCTCATTTCTCTCCTAATTTTATTGTTTTTTTTTTGGTTTTGCCTCCGAAGGGGTGCTCAATCACCCTGAGCAACACTCCTGGATGCGCCACTGAAAGGCGATGCACAGTGGCCGTAGGCCTATCTGTACATTTTTTCAGTAATTGACGTAAATTCAATTCAATTCAAATCAATTCACTTTATTTCAGACATAGTCCAAATTGAAAAAAAAAAGTGGATACAGTACATAAAAAAAGAAAAGATCTTAACATATAATAATAAATGCATATACAATCTATAAAGAATATGAAAATACTCTAAATACAGGCTAAGTGACAATCTTGGCATCACGCATTATCCTGAGGCACTCTCCCTTCTTCCCAGCAATGACACAGAAGATCTCAGATGTTGAAACAGGGCCGTGCTTTGAGCACAGGAGGTTCATCAATAATTTAAAGCGACTGTATCCTATTGTTGACAAAACCATATACCATATTTTTTTATTTATTTAAGAGAACGGCACGAATCTGTTCCCATTTATATTGACGTCTGCTTGCCTAGGTAAAATGGCAATCCTTGCTGCGTTTGGAATTGCTTGGCTGTATGGCAATGAGATCTTTCCAACAGAATTAAGGTAACGTAGTCAATTATCATGTTCGATTTCACAACGCAACAGCACTACCACGCAGTAGACAGTCTAGGAGACTCGGTGTGCATCGTCACAGATTTGTGAGCATGCACAGAATGACATGTAATTAAGCCCTTTCATGGTTTCAACTGCGCATGTGTGTTACCTAGCCAGATCAAAGCAATACGAAGATGCAGAATCGTGACTCACGTTGGTTGGTTGGAGGTTTTGTTTTGGCTTATAGTCACGCAAATGCGCAGATGAAACCATGGAAGTGTTTACTGCTTCGTAGTTGAGTGCGGCGTAGTAAAATTAAGTTTTCTACTAGGTTTACACTGTTATATAAACGTGATTTAAATTAAATGGTAGGCCTATTAATAATGATGATTCTTAAAAGTTAGCATTTTTAATTTAAATTTTGTATAATCAATCGGCCCTTCTATTCAGGATCACTGTGTACCTAAAATTTGGGTGCTGTCTGGGTTCTGTCTCGAGTTAGAAAGAATAAGCAAAATCGAGACACAGGTAAGAAGTGGTCTCTAAGCAACATAATTGAAGACCGAACTGAAATCTCTAAATCTAAACCAAAAAATAAAAGTGGTCTCTAAGAAATATGTGAAATTTTGTTTTTAAAAGCGAACTTTTTCAAATAAATACACGAAGAAACCTAATGCTTGTATGGTTAAACTAAAAAAATATATATATCATAATGTTAAGTCCTTTTAATGGTTCAGTGTGGTCTTAAATTGAAGCTGTTCTTTAACTTGGTGCCTCGGTCTCAAAATTAGAGGGTGTGTTCTTTACTTCTAGTACTAGTAGTAGCAGTAGGCCTACGTTCTAGTACTTTGGAAAGTGGTATCGAATTAGTGGGTTCCCAGTATTAGAAGAGGTCTCGAATTAAGGTGGCGGACTGTATTTATCTCTGTAATTTAAAACAAGTATACAAAGTACGTTTGTGAAGAATATATATCCTATCCCGGACGCCTGATATGCGTCCGGGATAGGACGTGAAATATAGCCCTCATAAACAGTAAGTCCAGACGATGAGATTTATCTTTTTGACTTTTCTACAGATAACAGAGTTTTTTTGTATTTTTGTGTGTGCAGGAACACGGGGTTTGGATCATGTTCATTCGCCGGAAGAATCGGTTCAATCGTTGCACCATTTTTCCTCTATTTGGTAAGGACTTAGACTATAATATAATTTCTATTAAATTGTTGTAGGCCTATTTTCCAAACACAACTGTTATAAAAGGTTTGAATTGGAAATATGCTTCGAAATAATTCATTTAGTCCTTCATTTAGGGTCATCTTATCTCCAGTGATACCACAAAGAAGCACGAATTGTAACGTGCGCTTATATAAAGGAGCGTGAAGAGACGCAATCACTCGCGTATTGTATGCGTCTCTACACGCACTTTTTTCTACGCGAGCGTAACAGTTTGTGTCTCTTAAGACCGGCGCACAATAAGCCGTTTCACGGTTTCAACTGCGCATGTGCAATATTAAGGTCAAGCCATAGAATGACGCGCGGCAAATATATTCTTTTCAATAAGCCGCGCGTCGTTTTATGGGTTTACCTTAATTATGCACATGCGCAGTTGAAACCGTGAAATGGCTTATTGAGGAATTTTGATCAGCAAATGGTTACTAATATTTTGACGCACACTATAAACAAAGTGCCTCACGAGGCAGTTTGCCGAGCAAAATTCATCAAGTGTGCGCCCGGCTTTAGGCCGTGTTTCGCAGCAGATATTATCCGGTAAATTATCGCGATAAAATTATCCGATAAAGTGCTGCAGAATAGGGTGTGCAACATATTCTAACAGAATAAAATTATCCGATAATTATCTGATTTTATTCCAGTAATTATGTGATAATTGACCTAAATGAGATATTTTTTTCCTTTGACCCTGGGTCAAAATTGATCTTCGCTGTGTACTTTATCGGCCTTTGTGTTTGGTCTGTATGTCTGACGAGGCTCTCGAATCAATACTTGCATATCTTGTTTCAGGACACATTCTATGACGGTGGTGGACTTCTTTGTTTCGGGATATTTGCAGGTGTGGCATGTGTGCTAGTATACTGGCTCCCAGAGACTCGTAACATACCGCTTCCGGAAACAATGGAAGATGGAGAAAACCTGCACGCTGGAATAACACTTCAAATGACGAAGGATACAATAGATGTCTTATAAGACTTTAACATATCAGACCATATGAGGACTACGGGTAGTCCCTGGTGAAAGCAAATTTAATAAGCGGATAAAAGCAATTAGGCATTTTTAAATTTAAGTGCTGAATGCAAGGGACTTGTTCGGACCTGGAAGGCAGTACATAATTATCTATTGATTACATCTTTAAAACAAATCTGAAAATACCCGTGCACAGCAGATTTATTTGACCCTAATCTCATCGGGGTAATTATTTGCGAGACTTGAGTCCCTTGGTTGCATGGTGGCATATTCCTAAAATCTTGGCAACGAATGGACCAATTGACTTTAAAATTGGTACATAGGCTTATGTTAAACATGTCATGTAAAATGTATACTGTACTACAATTTGAGAACATTGTCCTCTGTTTGTCTTGCTGTATGTCTCTCTGTCTGTTTGCTTCCCGAATCCCCCTAGGTCCTTGGTCCGATCTCCATGAAACTTGGTGGGTGGATGCAGGGTCACTGCAAAATTGACCTTGAGGGTTAATTTTTTTTTTTTAGAAGGTCAAGGTCACTGGGGTCAAAGGTGAGATAAAACTTTTTCGCTACTCCTTGGTCCCATCTTGCCTAAAGTTGGTGAAAGCATGTATGTTAAGACCGGAATTGCCGACGATGAGTCACCGGGTGAAAGGTCAAGGTCATTGGGGTCAAAGGTCAAATAACAGTTTTTCGCTACTCCTTGGTCCCATCTTGGCCAAACTTGGTGGAAGCATGTAGGTTCACACCACAATTACCCATGATGAGTCATGTGGTCAAAGATCAGTGTTACGGAAACGGGGTTAAAGGTTACGGAGCGGGGTCAAAGGTCAAGGTTATGAGAACATAGTCAAAGTTCAAGGTTATGGGACGAATAAATTGACCAATGAGAATAAACAAGAATAAAAAAGAAATCGAACTATAACTTTTTTGAAATAATCAAAAAACATGCTATCGGATAGCATATTACGTGAAACTTGTAAAAAAATAGCATTTTTTGTGTCGATCGGGCAATTATCGACATATCCTCGACCGGGGTGTATTTTACATCAACACATTAGGGAGATTCCGACCGGTCTAAATGCACGTCGAAAACACGACAGGAGGTCAAAATGGCCTCGCAAATAGGATTATGGTTTAAAGCAGTTCATAATGATATTTGCTGCAATTAAAATTCGTTAGTCTCCAAAACAGCAACGGGTTTTTCGTATGACACTATAAATTATAGTTGCGAAAAAATGGTGTCATTTTCATAAGATCCGTGACTTATTTTAGGATACATTTTTTTCCTCGATGGATTTGGCGAACATTGTTAAATCGCCTACTTACGGTCATTTTTCAAAAGGTGTTTATATATAAGTGTATACATTTGAAATGATTCTATACAAGTTGCAACGCTCTTACAACCAGTGGTTGCAGAAAAATAATAATTATTTGTTAATACTTAATTTGCTTATTTAGGCTAATTTACATAACTTCAAGATAAGTGACGAATGTATGATTGATGATTGATGATTGCTCTACTCATTAAATATGATCATTTGAAACCCTAAAAGCCTAGTCTTTAATGTACATTCTAGTTTGCTAGAAGAAGATTGCAGGTAATTAGCAATAACATATAAGGTGTTCAGTACAATGGTTTAAAATATACAAAATGGCAAAGGTCAGAAAGTACATTTTCGTCATTATTTAAAGTTGTTCTCATTGAAGCAAATAAACATGCCAATCCTGATCAATTTGCGACCAAAATCGAGTCCATCCGACAAGTAGTTACAGAGATATGATAATAAGGTATAATTGCCAAAAATAGCATTTCCGGTCATTTTTGACATTTAAAAAAAATTACAGCAAATGGAAACATTTGTGTTGTAGGCTACCGAATTTAAGATCAAAACCAAGTCTTTACAATTATAGTCCGGCGGCCAAACGCTAGAACCTGACATCGAGTACATGTAAAGTTTCTTTTTATTTTCTGAATTATGAGGTCACCTGTTCCCAAAATCCGTTTTTTGCCGGCGCGTAACTGTTGGGCAATTCCTGTTAGAGGGCGTTTTCAAAAATGGCCGCTAGTAACTTTGTACCCTCTATATCTTGGTAACCACTGACCGTAGAGACTTGATTTTTGTTTCAAATTGTTTGCAACATGCATGTTCCTATTAGCTGTAATGTTTATATTCACCTTAATGAGAAATATTTTTCATATAATGATCATAAACATACTTTATGACCTTTGACTTGTTTAATACATTATTCTTAATTAACCATTAACATAAATTGCAAAGTAGTTATTTTATCAATATTCATTTATAGATTCACACTTAGATCTTGACTTTGACTCCTTATCAACATTATTTCCATAACTACAGGGTGCAATTTCGCATATATTCGAAATTGGACGCAATCCGTTCAGGACATGCAAGTTCATATTTACTTTAATAACAAATATTTTCAAGTAGGCCTAATCATCAGAAACCTACTTTTAAAGCAATAAAACAGCATATAAATTTGGAAAATACATTGAATATTGTGGCCCTGAAAACTACCTTCGGCACGGCACCAGGATAGCACAAATTTTTAGGCAATAACGTTCTTTATTTTTTTTTTGCTTATCAAATTCCAATCTAGTTGGGCACCGTCTTTGCAGGGGTGGGGTAGCTGAGCAAAATTTAACCTCGTGCCCCCTGCAACCATCATTTTTAGCAACCACAGACTATGTGCAATGTATTTGTGACTTGAACATCATTTATGTGTCCGATATAAGAACCTGGAATAATAAAAAATTACAAAAACAGTAGCATGTATGCTTTTAAAAGTCAAAGAAAAAATATAGCCTATGTTACACTAACCAGAGTAGTTGCATTATATTTATATACAACATTCTTCGGGAGCAACGAATGTTACTTCTGGCAGCATGGTATAATAGTCCAGCGGATTAACTAAAAAAATGAGCGAATTGTGCACTTTGTGGTAAAAGCATGACATTTGGCACAGTGTTTCTGTATCACAAAGGGGTAACTTTAGGCTAGAGACCCATCACGAATTTTACATCATTTGACCTTGTCGGCCACTTCGAATTTCAGTATAGGGCAAACCAATGTTTTCTTATTTTGGCTAGTTAACCTAACTTAAATAAAATACAAACAGCTGTTTTTATATTAATAGAACAAGTATGATCAGAGAAACATTTTAACATTAGAGTAAATATAAACTTGTATGTTTTGAATAAGTTAGTGAAAAAAATCAACCTTTTACGATCAGTGGTTCCGAAGATATGGGTACTTCTAATTTTTTGACCCTAATTTGCGTATTTTGGCTAATCTGCATATATTAACAGGTGTAGAAAGTTTGAAATTATTTTCAGTTTGTTCTTTACATCATATATGGTAATACAATACGAAAAATAATTTGTTTTACCATTTATTTCAGTTGCATTGTAAACATTTATTATATTTTCAATAAAATTGTACCAAAATGAGGTCAAAGGTCAAATCTGGTATTTCCGGTAGGATTATGGGCAAATGTTCCATTAGACTAAATATAAACTTGTATGTTCTGAATCAGTTGGTAAAAAAATAAAATTTCTATGACCAGTAGTAGTTCTGAAGATATGGGTACTCTTATATTTTGACCATAATTTGCATATTTTAGCTAATTTGCATATATTAACAGGTGCCGAAAGTGTGCATCATTTTTAATTTGTTCTTCACATCATAAATGGTAATATAATATGAAAAATTATTTGTTTTACAATTTATTTGAGTTGCTCTATAAACATTAGTATCTTGTCAATGTAAGTTGTATTGCAATGAGGTCAAAGGTCAAATATGGTATTTTCTGTAGGTTTTAGAAAAACAGTTCCATTAGAGTGAATATAAACTTGTATATTCTAAATAAGTTGGTGAAAGAATCACCTTTCTATGATCAGTGGTTCCGGAGATATGAGTATTGAGTACTGTATATTTCACTCCTAATTTGCATATTTTAGCTAATTTGCATATTTATTAACATGTGACAGGTGTTTTTCCTCATTTAAAATGTTCCTCTGATCATACTTGTCCTATTAATATAAAAACAACTGTTTGTATTTTATTTAAGTTAGTTTAACTAGCCGAAATAAGAAAAAATTGGTTTGCCCTATACTGAAATTCAAAATGGCCGCCAATGTCAACTAAGGACAAATTCGCGATGGGTCTCTAGCCTAAAGTTACCCATTTGTGATACAGAAACACTGTGCCAAATTTCATGCTTTTACCAAAAATTTCACAATTTATTCAAGTTTCGAGTCAAAGCATAAAAACGTGCAGTAATATAGAAGTGCTATTTGTGTACATTCATGACTTTTCTGTTTGTTTGTGTGTAGGCCTATGTACCAGAGCCTTTTATACTGCATTTAGCATGTAAAATAAAGCATTATATTGTATAGCAGATGTACATTGCTCTACATCATCATTGCCTAAAGTGCTTGCTTGATATTGAGTTCAAGAGCTTCATCAGTAGGAGGTAATCTTGTCAGTGTAGGGAGTTTAGTAAATAATTTTGCACTATGTTCTTTATCCACAAAAATATCAGTCCGTAGAGCAGAGCAACTCAGTACAGCTGCTTGTCACAGGTGTAAATATACGCACTTTCCAGCTTTTTTTTCATGTAGACTTTCAATATCACACATTACAGTAAACATTGTTAACGGATCTGATGGGGTCTTATTGGTCAGAGGTAAGTAATTCTTGTCTTCAATTTCATATTATGTCAATTTACCCTAGATTGTCTTGTATTGTATTATTCATAATCAGAAGTGGTAGGCTCCGCAAGACTTGCCTTGATGAAGTGAAAATCGTCCTCTTGACTTCGTAAAAATTCACTTGGGGGCACAATATATTAGCACACGGAATGATGCAAAGGAATTTGGCATCAGTGGATTCTACTCTCAATGAATATGCATTTACATCACTGTCTTTCAGTGGGATTGTAACAAGCTAATTCTTCTTTAAATCATCTAAATTTATTAATAATCTCTGATTTGGTCCTTACTCTAACCTTTTCTATTTCTGTAGCATCATCCTCTTCTTTTATTTAAACTACCTCAAAGATCTAGGAGGCCTTTAAACATATACATACAGCTCAGAGACAAACCAGTATAAGATACATTGTTGTGGTCAGCCTTTTTCTGCATATGTTACGGCCAATTTTCTTTAGGTATAAATGCAGCTTAACAGTATTTATGATAAAACAATACATAATCATCACTCTCAACATTTTGATAAAATTCGTCTAGCTGTCATCGCTACAAGGGACAATTTTAGATGTTCGAAGAGCTGGTAACGGCGTCGAATCAAAACCCTTGCTTGCATTGCACATGTCAGTAATTTTCTTGAATAACACTACAGAATACTTCCTCCATGACATTATTTCTGTATTAAGCTGTTACATGATTATGTAAGACACATGTAAGATGGACACTATCAATTACTGTAAAATGCACATCACTTTACAACATCTCTATAGTACTTTAAAGGTCAACAGATCAGAAATGACATTTTATGTCAGTTTTTAAGGTAAATAGATTGGTACTATTAAGTATGAATCTATATTTGAATAGTGATAAACAAAAAACTGCTTTCTAATTAATGTTAACGGGTAATTAAGAATGATGTATTAAACAGGTAAAATGTTTCTGATCATTATTTGAAAATATTTCTCATTAAGGTAAATATGAACTTGCATGTCCTGAACGGATTGCGTCCCATATTGAATCTATGTGCCCAGTGGTTATGGAGATAGGATGATAAGGGGTCAAAGGTCAACTTTGCCAGAAATGGCACTTTCTGTCATTTTTGGACAAATATTTCCATTATTTTCATTAAAACTAATAGAAACATGCATGTTGGGAACAATTTAAGATCTAAGAGCAAATTTATATATGAATAGTGATAAAACAACTACTTTACAATTAATGTCAATGGTTAAGGCCAAAAAAAAGTTAGGTAGGTCGATTTTTTTTTAATCCATGTCTCTTACCTTTATATTTCATCAACAAAAGACACATAAGAAATGACTAAAAATGTGTTTTAAATAGTATAGTTAATATCCACATCACACATTTGCCGATTCAGGTAAAACAAATGGAAAGTAAAACAATTTGGAAAAAATATCTATTTTCTACTTTATATTTGAGGCTGGCCGAGTCATTGCAAAATCACGAAGTTGTCGCACAGGATGTGGTTACGGAGAAATAATCAAAATAGACGATATAACCAAGGTGTATTCGACTACATTGTCTTGAACATCACTTTCTGTGTACAGGGAATCACACATTCTCATTTAAATCAAATTTTGAAATTACCAATCGAATACGGCGCCTATTTCACAATCAAACGATTGGATACAGGACAACTCGTACCCATGCCAACTCGTACCCACCAACTCGTACCCAAATCTTAGATAACTCGTACCCGCGGCAAAATCACTAGTTTGAGTTCGATTTTTAAATGAAAATTTAACAAAACAATACATAATATTAATATTAGACTATAAATTTCATATAAAATAGGAATAAATAAGTTGTAGTTTTAATTAGGAGCAGCAATCCCGTTATCCATCATCTACCGTAGGTACGAGTTATTATGGGTACGAGTTTGCATGGGTACGAGTTGTCCTGTTCCCAAAAGATCGACCACCAAGACTAGCCTAGCCCAAGGCCTAGTGTCAGTATATTTTTTTATCGTGGACGGTAGGTAGACTTTCTAAAACCCCGCTAGTTTTATGTGTTTTTCCCAAGCAAAGTACGAAGTTTTTGTATATTTTTTAAATTAAAATAAATTTAGTTGTCCATACACAATACTATACCTGCCAACTCTCACGCATTATGCGTGAGTCTCACGCATTGGAGCCTACATTGGACGTCTCTCGCATAAATAACTTTTTCTCACGCATTAGCAGAATCCTAACTCAAAACAGGTATTTCAATAGTTTTTCCCACGCATGAAACAGTATAGTGCAAAAAACGTGAAAAAACTGCTCCCAAAACACTGGCAATATAGGCAGAAACGTCAAAAAACAGTAGTTTGTTTTTTTGCTTGTCAGACCGAAATGGGAGAGAATTTGCCCCAGCCTTGGAGGCGAGGTTGGTCTCACGCAATGGAGCCAAAAAAAGTTGGCAGGTATACAATACAACACCGCAACTCAAGTCGCACTGCGAGTAGGGAGAAAGGATGGCTTGATGTCTGCCTTTTAGCGGTGCCGATCTATCCCAGGCCTAGTTTTGAAGCTAGGCTCCGTAGGCCTAAGCCTCGCTACGCGGAGTCACTAAAAACTGATTATATTTCTATTTTAGTAAAAAAATGTAACATAAAAACTTTAATATTTCGATATTCTATCACGGAAATCAGTGGCGGACGCAGGGGTGTTGCCCTAGTTGCCCGGGCAACACCCTTAATTTCATAGTTTTCTTGTAATAACATACAAAATCCGAAAGTTGTACAGCATGTCCATTTCATAGAATATCAATATTGAAATTTCTGGGGCTGGCAGAGAATATTGTATGCGCATATTACTCACTGAACCCTTTCGGGGACACAGGTCTCCACAACTATAGGATTTTGACTCTGGGCAACCCCCTTAAATTTATTCTGCGGCCGCCACTGGAAATGTTTTATTTATGGTCTTATTTCTCATTTAGTTTAAAAACTTTTTAAAAAAAAGTTTAAAAAAAACGCGACCGTGATTTTGCGATTTTTATGGTCGGTCGGTAATGGGCAATACAACAAATTTTTTTGGCCTAATTAAGAACGATGTATTAATCAAGTCAAAGGTCATAAAGTATGTTTCTGATCATTATGTGAAAATATTCTCAATAAGGTGAATATAAACTTGCATGCCCTAAACGATTTGCGACCAGTTTCAAATCTATGCGCCCAGTGGTTATGGACATATGATGACATGGGGTCAAAGGTTAAATGTGCCAGAAATGGCATTTCCGGTCATTTTTGGACAAACATTTTCATTACAGCTAATAGGAACATGCTAACAATTTGAAATCAAAATCAAGTGTCTATGATCAGCGGTTACTAAATATAGAGGGTACAGTGTTATTAGCGGCCATTTTGGAAAACGCGTGTCTAACAGGAATTGCCCAACAGTTAAGCGCCAACAAAAACCGGATTTTGGGACCATGCGACCTCACAATTCAAAAAATGAAGAGAAACTTTATATGTACTCGATGTCAAGGTCCACCTGGAATATCACGTTTGGCCGCCGGACTGGTTACCAAGATATAAGGGTTTAAAACCACGAGTGGTCATATTGGAAAACGCACTCAAACAAAATTTTCCCGTCATTTTTGGAGGTGTGTAGAAGCTATATTTTTAATTTGGCCGTCTTGCCAAATCCACCGAGAAAAAGGTATCCTAAATTAGTCATAGATCTCATGAGAAAGATCAACTATGAACAATATGGCCGTGTTTCCGCAGGATTTTCGGATTATCCGATAAAACATCATCCAGTCAAATCAATTTAAAAATACAATTGCGCAAACTCAGTGTAGAACATAATGCCTTACGAGTCCACTAACTTCCGGTGATTTTTTGGTGATTTCCCTTTTCCTCGCGTGGCAGCCTGGTTGCCTCGCGGTGAAATCCCTCGCAAAAGCAAGATCAAGGTTAACCCTGTGTCAAAGGTAAAAAATTATCGCATTTAGGTCAATTATTGGATAATTATCGGAATATTATCGGATAATTAT
>JAOTQE010036463.1:0-10124 GCA_025631205.1 Nesometra sesokonis
ACTCTCCTGTTCAAACACATGTACAAGTTAAGGATTAACTTCTTGTTACTTATACTGTGCGTAGCTTTCCACGTCTTATTATCGGATCAACTTGTTCTTTTATAATTTTATTTTCAAATTGTGTAGTTAATGACAGAACCACTACTTAAACTAATACATTGTAAATATGTTGGGAGTACATTACAGAACAAGCAAAGAAAAAATAATTGATATTATCTTTGGACAGCTTATGGTTCATGTTGGAGTGTCAGGCCTAGCTACTGAACTGACACTAGAGCAGCAAGCCCACAATGGTCCTTATGACAAGCCAGATGTAAGGTTCATGCTGCCTAGGAACATGGTATGTTTAATAATGTTGGTTGTTTATCTCAAATGACAAGAAGTTTTTAAATTTTAGAGAGAGTTACACTTAGTTACAGTTAGTAATTTGTTAAACAATTAAGTTTCTAAAGAATTTTATTGAAACATCTTGCTCGTTCTGAAGAAATAAAAAACTTAAGATTTTAAAAATAGAAATTAGAATACAGTATCCCAGAGGTCCCAAGTTGTAAAAACAGAATTCTTGGAGATTTTCATCTGTCCACCATTTATAATGTGTACACTTCATAAAATATGTGGACAATACTATTGTTTTAAAGCTCAACTATGAAACAGTAGTTTCTGACATATTTTGTCACTGTTAAGATGTGCCATTAATCTTCACAAAAACACTGCCAAGCTTCACATTTCCTTATTGTCAACCAATATTTTGGAAAAAAATAGGTAAAAATTATGCTCTAATTGGAAAAATTTGTAAAAACCTGGAGAATATCCTGGAGAAAACTAAATTTTGGGAAAAAATTTGATAATTCCGGGAGCCCGGGAGAAGATCTAAAAATTCTGGAGACTCCAGGACAATCCTGGAGCTCTGGTATCTCTAAATTGTCAACATATCTACTGTGTTTGATGCAGATACAATTGACAGAGCTCCCAAGTCTCCAGGATTATCTAGAGCCTCCAAAAATTTGGATCATCTCTTGGACTCCGAGAATTACTCAATTTTCACCTGGAAGTTTATTTTGTACACATTTTCTCCTAGTTTTACGTTTCATACTTGGATTTTCTAATTATATATAGTTCATTGAATGTTCTTAGTATGTGATAATAGAGTTTTAACAATGAAAAGTCATTTTAAACCCTATTGTTTCTAATAAACTAGCAGGGAAAAGAGATTTGGCCTAAAAAACCTTTGTTTTGCCGAGGCACAGACTTTTTGGAAATTTTAAATTTTGTTTGGTCAGTTGGGAAATCTTTTTTTTCCAGTAGGTACTTGTTGTTGCCAGTATTTTCAATAACATACTTTTTTAGTTTCTATATTTAAATTTTGGATAAATTAAAATATTGCTTTCAATTTTCAAAATGTTGGGTCAGTCCGGCTTGAGCAAAACAAAAGTTTTTTTAGGCCATGATAAATGAGGGTACATGTTGGCGCAATTTTGTTTTTGTGTGTTGTAAAATTGATGGTCGCTGCAAGAAAATATTCCCAAATTTTGTTTTCACATTATGGGAGTTCAAAGTGCAAGGACTAAAAAATTGTCTTAGTTGCCCTCACCTTGTTTGAAATTGTACGGTAGGGCAAGTGGATACAATTTGTTTTAAAAAATGACTGACATACTGCATAAGAACATTCAAACCAGTCAAAGGATTATATAGCAATATTGTACCCTACCTATGTAATTGTAATACTGTATAAAGTGCTATCCAGCATTTTTTTTTTTTTAGTTTGAGATGCGAAGACTATTTTTAAATTAATGATTGTCTTAAAAAATTAGAAGAAACCTAATATTTAAGCAGGCAAAAAAAGGCAATGTATTTTTTTAGACCTAGCTAATAAAAGCCTTAAAAGTACATGTTTACTATAGAATACTTTTCTTTTAGTGCTGTATGGAGGATGGTCCTAATCGTATTGAGAGTCGGATCAAGATGGCCTATATATGTCACAATATTAATATATCTAAATGTCCAGTTAAGTCTGTGGTTTCACACAATCCAGGAAGGTAATAACATATTATATGGTATATTTCAGTGTTTTACACCATTATTTACCGATAAAATAAAATCCCAGTTTCACCGAAACGGGTGTTAATTTTGTAGACCGCCTATGGACTTAACACCATAAAAGCCTGACATGCCAACTCTGCAATTAACTGGATATTTTTCGCAGTGGGTAACTTTTTTTACGACTTAATCTGTTTTTAGTCATTTTTCCAATGTTTTACTTGATCTGAACATGGTTGAATATGAGTAGGGAATATTTTTTATGATTATGGAGAGTATAATGCAGTTATCTCCTATTCATAACTAATACCATAAAACCTTTTATTCATTGGAGCATGGACCATTGGAGATCGTTAGAGACCATAGTGTAAGGTTTCTCGAGTAAAATTACGCCGATCACAGTGCCGTCTCTCAATATTTGGTATAAATTTACCATTTTATAAAATCTAGTAAAGTAAAAGCATTGACAGTAGTATAAATAAAGTTAGTCGGATCCATGGCACAGCTTTCATAAAACAAATAGAAGGGATGGAATCAAAATTGCTTATATCATTAGTCTTTCTAGTCATCCAGTGTTTTAAAACAGAGTTTTGCGCAAATGTACATACCACCCGTGGATAAAAATCAGAGTTTTACCCTGTGTTTCTTTTTCTGATTCTCGTCTGAACGGGCCCTTTATGACTTGAAATGAGAAGATTGGTTTTGGAAATGCTCTTTAACTGCTTATCATATATAATCTCATAGTTGCAAAAATGGTTGCACAATATTTCAAACTATTTCATTTATTTTCACGTATAATTTATTGTTCTTATCTGGTAGTGTAATCCAGGCCTGTAGAGGGTAATAGTCTGTAAAGTTTTCTCATGACAATCTCAACGAAAAGAACACCATCTGTCTCTCTTCTAGAAAAAAAAATCAAAATTAGGAAGCAGCGTATGTTTTAAATGATGTTTACATTTACTGTTGTAATATGTTTATGGTTGTGTGAAAACTTAAAAGACTCCGGTTTATAGCGGCAAATCCAGTTTTTTAGAGGGTTGGGTTTGGAGGGTGACTGTAGTAAAAACGATGGAATTTTTGTCATTTATTCTTTGAGTGGTTCATATTGTACAAACAAGATATATTTTTATAAATCCTGCTCCAAGTATCATGTTTAATCCTACTACAGTTCATTTATAATAAAAACAGTGGTCTTTACTTTTTTTCCTCTTAGGCATACTGAAAACATGAATTTTGTTGTTTACTTGCTTACTGTATTTTTAATATTTTACACCTAAATCTCCCTTTCACGTGAGAATCATAAATATATACATAGGGTAAAAACCAATATTTTATTCACGGGTGGTATGTCCATTGGTGTAGAACTCTGATTTAAAAACACTGGATGACTAGCAATGATGCAGACAATGTTGAGTAATCATTCTATTTGTTTTCACAAAACCATGCCACTGTCAATTAAACAACTTTACTTGTACTATTGATTAAAGGCCCGGTCACACTATCATCGATAACGGTACCGATAAATCGATGGCGATATATCAGTACCGATAAATCGGTGGCGATATATCGGTACCGTTAAATCGGTTTCTTTGCGGTGACACTAGCAAAAAAATTGATCTGTAATACGATACCGACAGTAGGTCACCGCGCGAAAACCGCTCTCTAAGGTCTTCTAGGCCGGCCTAAGAACCTACCTAGTCTAGCCTAGAACCTAGCCAGGCCTAGGCTGTGACGGTCCTGATACTCACCACTCATTCAAATTCTGTCTCATCTATTTTTTCCATACGTCTCTTTTTTTCATTGTTTTTAAATTGTACATGCGATTTGTACAAAATCTCATTTCTCTCCACCTCCATAATTAATAACTCAATTTGGTCATCCATCTTGATCGTGAATCGTGTGTACTACTACTACACCACCGCACCACCGCGCTTGGCTGAAAGTTTTTATCGCTCCCAATTTCCAGAAAAAATCACCCCAAAAGCGATTCCACCGATGCGATACCGATACCACATATCGATATATCGGTAGTGTTATCGGTGATAGTGTGACCGGGCCTTAATACTTTTACACTATTTAATTTTATCAAATTGTATGTTTACACCAAAAGCGAGAGTACAACACTGATCTTGGCAATTTTACTGCAGCAAGCTGAATGACCTATGGGCTGTAACGATCTTCAACCTACTTTATGCTCCTGCAAATAAAAGGTTTGGGGTATTGAAAATAATTTTGAATAGGAAAACTGTGCGCTACTCACTATAAACAGGAAAAAAAAATACTCCTTGTATTTAACAATGTTGAAATCAAGTAAAACAATGGAAAAACAGATGAAGTCTTAAGTTAACAAGGTGTCAATGTGAATACAACTTTATTGTTACTGTATCTCTGTTTGTGCATGGAAATTGTATGTTCATACAGAATTTAAAGTGCTTATGTAATGTGACTTCCTTTAGCATGTTAATTGAAAAGCGTTCACATAAAAAACAAGATCATGATAACTATATGCTAATTAGCTGCATTGGGTATAATTTTGGTTGGCTTAATTGATGGCAGCTGAGGTTAAATAACAATGAATATCAGTGACTGAGCGGAAACCTGTAAATAACCTACTTAATATACTGTTCTTGATTGGTTGAATTCCTTTTATGAATTAATTTATCATGATAAACTTCCCAAGATCCTGATAATTATCATGCTCAAGAAGAACATGTTAGCAAGGATTAACATGCTAAAGAAGATCATGATAATAGCTTCCTGGCGGGTTTACATAGAAAATCATGATAATGAATATCACGATAAATTCTGAGTGTGAACCCAGCTTGGCACTCACTTTTTATAACAGTGGCACATAGTAGTTTATGAATGTGATGCGTACAGTATATAACAGTACAAAGTAACAAAATGTAATAAAAAATAATAACTTATTTTAAAATAATTACTTGTAACAAACTAAAACAAAATGTCACAAAATAAACTATTGTTTAATAAAATATAAATTTAAGTGGAAGACAAATATGACATGCAAATATTTATCATTTTATTTTTACATTAATACTTCTGTTTAATCTTCCCAGGTACTTATGTGATTTTATCTACTACACGTCCCTGCATCATATACACAAAAACTCAAGCCAAGGTGCTGCAGCTTTCATACATGTTCCACCACTAGGCAGGCCTTACACTGCTAAGCAGCTTGCAGAAGGCCTAAAGATAGCTATCATTAACATGCTAGAACAACATAAAGCAGACGACACTATCCCAGAATGCAATTCCTGGCAATCTATTGCCACATCATGATGAAGGCTAAGGTATCCCATAATACATGTAGTATGAATTATTGACGGTTTTGTAATTTTTATGGCACGCCTTCTTCACATCTTGACTAAAAGTACAATTTTTTTTTTATTAATGATTAAAGTAAACATTTTGTATTATAACAGCTTTATACTGTACACTAGTATATATGTGACAATAATATTAATAAGCTATACATTTGTGTAAGTTATCATTCATCCAGGTAATAAAATATATAATAACAACTTTTCATCTGGACTTACGTGTTTTATTGTGGCAACGTTTCACGTCTTATCCAAGACGTTTCTTCAGGCTGACTGATTTTATCATCAATATGTTGACCTGTGTCCGGATGTTAGGGTCACAGGGAGAAAATCAGAGTCTCTTTGGAATTTTGGCAATTACCGGGCAAGTTGTGACGTAGACCTCCCCCTTTGTTGAGAGATGGTTGTTCTCTGGTGACGTAGATGGCCTCTTTCACACCCCGCTCAAACCATCTGTGTTCTTTATTATATCCAAAGTGACCACGTCCTTGTTGTTAAACGAGTGATTAGTGCTGTCAAGATGTAAGAATACAGCCGAGTCACCACATTTGAAGAGACTCTGATTTTCTCCCTGTGACCCTAACATCTGGTTACAGGTCAACATATTGACGATAACATCAGTCAGCCTGAAGAAACGTCTTGGATAAAACGTGAAACGTTGCCACAACAAAACACGTAAGTCCAGATGAAAAGTTTTTATTATGTATTTTATTATTAATAAGCTATGTATTATTATAAACATGGAAACTGAGACAGTACTGATTGGAAAAAAAATCTTAATTCCCTTGGGGAGAGAAGAACTGTTTACAAACACTGATAACAGGATATGCTCAAGGTCAGACCTAATTAGGTTAGCATTTCAGAGCCAACATAATTTAAAAACTACAATGCAAAAGTCAATTTTGTAAATACTGCACCATTTTATTCAAAAAAAGGTTAATAGTGAGTTTTATTATAAAAAAACACCATTAATTTATAGCACATTTATAAGAAAATGATTAATACAAAAATTATTATCATAAAAGATCATAAAAATTGCATAATCAATTACCTGAGGTACTTAATAAAACAGTTTTTGCCTAATAACTTTTTTCCCATCAGGACTGTATCTCAGTTTGCCATGAAAAACCAAATTAATTTGAGGAATGAAAAACAAACATGTAAATTATAATTTCATCATTCAAATTTAAAGTTGGTCATAGCTACTGTACTAAATGTTTAATTTACCTGCAACTTCAAAATCTTTGTGTTTCCCAAGCCCAACATATTATAAAATATGTGTTGATTTGGAATTCTTTTTTTTTAGTAGGCCCTTTCTTTTAGTGTATACTCTGCAATTTAATTTTCTTATGCTATCAGGAGAAGATAAGGAGGGGGGAGGGGTTGGGGGTTGAATCCCCTATTATCGCCAGAACGTAGTTATATAAAATTGGCCCTAACATAAATAATAGACATACATATGGGCCATGCAAAACCTAAACCATAAACAGGGTACCAAGCCAAGACACGCACAAAATGTGATAAATAACATTTTTTTTTGTTTTTTTGTTTGGCATGGTAAAATCAAAACTGGGAACCACGACTCCTGCACCTGGGAAAGTGCAAACCCCCCTCCCTCGGTGGATCCAGGATCCACCCCCATACCCCCCGCTATATTCTGTTTTTCAGATAAATTTAAGTATTTCTTAGAATTTTCAGATAATGTTAAGTTATTTATTTCAAAAATTGGGTAAATACTATTTTTTTTAATATGAACCCTGATTTTAGAGAATTTTGGTCAATCAGGCTTGGGCAACATAATTTTTTTTTTTCATTAGGGGAGAAATATAAATGCTTATGAAAACAAGATTTAGGAACTGCTGCATTTTTAGGATTATTATAGGTTTGTTTACTCTCTGACTTCAATCATTTATGTCTGTAGTTATACTGTATGTTAGGAACTTCCATGTGTTAGCTGCATTCTCACCTGAGAGCTAAGTGTACTGGATACTCACTGAAAACATTCTCCGAATTTTGTTTTTGTATCTGGTATGACAGCACCTTTACTTATATAAAATTAATAATAAAAATAATAATAGTTACGTTGGAAACTTTTCAATTACAGTTAATTTTATCTTGAATGTTTCTTTACATAGTCATTATAGTCAACTAGATATAAACTATCAGGTTATAAATTACTTGAATTAGTAATTAATATTTATTGCATGCATATATTGTAACACAATCATAATGTCAGGTAATGGTACTATTTATCCATTGGTTAATTGATCAATCAGTTATGTTATAGTTGGTATGACGATAAATGTCATTCATTAAGGGTATGTAGACACATGGCATAGCATATCGATGTCATTGAAGAATTCAATTTATAATGATTTTATTGGATATTTAGAAATCAGCCAAATTTAGACACATTCTTGTTATTTCTTGATTATGTCTTTGGGCCTAGTGATTTCTAAAAACCCAGTAAATTTGGTGAGTTCATGGAGAGTTTTCCTCCAGATATTTTCCAAATATTCTATCAGCAGAGACGACGACATAACTGAGACAGTGGGGTGGACCTAGTAATTTTAACTCTAGTGCGAATGACCCCGGTCCTGTGGTATACCATGATCAATAAGAACACTAAGGAACCATTTGTGCAAGAATTAGAAAAAGTAACATGGGGTAAAAATCCGATTTTTATCCACTGGTGGATAGCGCCAGATGGCTAGCAAAAATGCTAATGATACAGGCGATGTCGATTCCAATCATTCTATTTGTTTTCTAAAAGGCGTGCTACAAATCCAAGTAACTTAACTTACACTATTGTAAATGCTTTTACTGTACTGTACTACATAAAACACTGAAAAAACCTCGCACGAACAGGCTCTTAGTGATGCTTTAATCCATTGAACATTGACATTACTAGTCACTGCCTCCAATTTTGAAATTGTTTAGTGCTAGTAAGAAAGTATAATGCATACTCCAAGCAGTGAGATACATGCCATCGTGACAGGATTCAATATTTCGACATAAATTATATCATCATTCCTGATGATGACATAATTTATGTCAAAATATTGAATACTTTCACGATGACGTGTATCTCATTGCTTGGAGTATGCTTTATACTTTCTTACTTGAAGTTGATTAGTGGACCTTTCGGATTTATTGCTAGATCTAGTTAACCAAGCTGTTGTGTCTGAACACTTTATTACATTAGCATACAGCATGTTGTACTTACTCCACTGTGTGTTCTTACTTTAGATAAAAACCTGGGTTATTATAACCTTTGGGTTAAGATCACAAGCCGTACGCACTAGTTTTGAAAACCTAGTAAAACCAGTTGTTAGGTCTCACCACAAAATGAGTTGCATCATAGATAAGATCAAATTGAAATAATCATCAAAATAGGTCTGATGCCCAATTTTTGAGAAATTTTAATTTTAATCAAATAAGAATACTATGGTACTTATACTTCATTGTAAATATACACTTTAGGTCGGTTTACATGTAGGAAAGTGTACTTCATGATTTTCTGAGAATTATAATCTTTTAATTGTTTATTGTTTCGATTGTTTTATGGAAAGTTTTCTCAAAACCATGTTTCCATATGTGAAAACTTTGAATTCTCATGTCTGTAGATGTACTCATCCAATGAATACCATTTAAAGTGTAGATTACAGCCTATATTTTCCTACAATGGAACTCATTGTGTAATTACAGTACATACATTTGTGACCATAGGTCAAATTATAATGATTTTATTGAATGGTTAGACATCAGGTGGTCAGATTTTATCACTTAGGCGTGGTGACTTCTATAAACCCAGTAAAGTTGGTGAGTTTTTTGTTCAGATTTTTATCCAAATATTCTCCAAATATTCTATCTTCAGAGACAAAAAATAATTGTGACATTAAATGCAATTGTCATGCAACTGCACAGTGGGTAAACTAATATTTTAAGTCTAGTGGAACAGGCCCAGCCTAAAAGCAGTCATTCTATATAAATTAGAAACAATTATTTATTGTTATGTACGAAATAGTACTAATATGTCATAATTCATCAAAATATGAAAGTATTGTTTAAAAGGTTTGATTTATGATATTGTAGAAATACTGTATTATTACATTAGATGCTTTCTTTTTAGCTCAGTTTTTTGGGGAAGAATGTTCATTTTTTTCTGAAGAATTTAAATACAATATATTTTGGGATGAGATTAAATTTGGTTTATTTTTTTCATTTTTATGGACCAAAAACACATTCCTATATCATGACTCATTGTACCTAAGGTAAAACAATGTTTTCCTATGAGTTCTAGTGTAAAGTGCAGACACTGATTTTGTACTGTACAAAATAAGGGATTTTCCTAATAAGTAAGTTACATAAATAAAAGTTTTTAATCTCATGTAGGAAAGCTATTGTTTGATATACAGTATTTATTTTTATGTAGGTTTGATAAAAAGCCTTCCAAATTGGTACATTTTAGTAATTTCTCTGTACACTTGTTAATTGACTTCAATTCTGTGTCATTCACACTTCTCTGTTCAGCTCTATCGCACTTTTGGTTATAAATGGGTCAGGTGATGTCTCATGCATGTCATGTCAATCCTTGAACCATTGCGACTGAAGTCAACTAGTTGAAAATATGCGTACATCGGCGGATCTGAGAGAAACTGAATACAACTAAATAGTTTAAGTTTCTTTTTGTATGATCCAATAAGTTCAAGTTACTCACAATTTGTTGAACTTGACGTTTCGCCA
>JAOTQE010036474.1:0-10123 GCA_025631205.1 Nesometra sesokonis
CTAAATAGCCCGGTTCCCAACTTTTACCCAAATTTGCCTCTAAAAGTCACATTTTCCTTAAATTCCACTAGTCTATAGGGCCTACTGAACTATATATTAAATGCTATATTGTCTACAATTTATGTCGCTTTATACTGCATGTCATTTATAGTCATCTTACCAATTGTGAAAAACTGCATGGCTATAAAATGTATGAAATATCTTTGCATAATTATTATTCTTTTGCCCTAGCACCAATTTGGAGTAGAAACTTTTTTTGTAGGCAATGCATGTAGAACCCATGTCCGGTATGTACCCTTTGTGTTTTAATATTAAAATCGAACAATATATTGTATGGTAAATTACTGCGTAGATCTATAGTTACTTCTCCAAACTCCCTTAATCGTGTTGTTAAAATCTTATTTTGCAAAAAAAATCATTAAAAACAACGCAGCTTGTCAACTGTTAGGAGCGCGTAATGGAAGGCGCACGTGAAGAAACAAGATAAGTACGCTGACACACTTGGAAAAAGGCGGAGCTAAATTTACATCTATCTACAGATTTTTGGGCGAATCTCAAAAATATGATTTGTGTAGTGTCACCAACCAAATGACTTACGGTATATAATCTTCAAATTGATAGATTCTGAAGAAAATTCAACGATTGGTGGGAACGATTATACAAATGTTCCAGATGAACAAGAGTGTCGTCATAGCGGTGTGACTTATCGGCAAGGTGAATCCTTCACACTAGGCAAACTAAACAGCGTGCGGCCAAACCAATGTACCCAGTGCACCTGTATGGTAATTACAAATAATTTCAATAATTTTACTACCGTTAAGGTTACGTAGGCTTGTATTGAATTCCGAACATGCATTATACATGTATTATCACAACATAATAAAACAGAGTAGATGTGGTTGAATGTTAATTGTAAGTCTAAATATAGGCGTAATTGTAACGTTTCGTTATGAACACAGCAGCACATCGTCAGTTCATCAGATAATGAATGGTTAAGTGTTGCTACAAGTCATTCAACAATTTATTAAGAATTATAAACATTCGAAAGTACTTACCAAGACGATCGGGCCCAAGTCGAGACGATCGGACTCAGAAAAAATGGGCACGATCGTCTGTGGGCTCGATCGTCTGTCACCTGTACAAATTAGTCCTATACTACATCATATGAAAAAAAAACAATTTGTTACAAATGATTTAATTGTATATATAACGGCAATAATATAGAATATTTACGACTGTTAAATTTAGGAAATGTTGAATTTATTAAACAGATATTACTAAAGAATCTAACATACGGGTACCGATTTAAATTTGAAGAGAGGTTAGATGCAGCCAGATATATAACCAGTTTCATTTATATTATTATAATGTAACATTCTGTATTGTGATGTAATATAATGTAATGTAATATTCAAGCTAAAAATATAAAAATTATACACTTTCTTATTATTTTATCGTTAGGATGAAAAAATTCAATGTGCGTTGCGCACGTGTATCCGCGCACTTTGTAAGCAACCTTTATTCTTACCGACATCATGTTGTCCAATTTGTCCAAACGAAGGTAAGTATGCACTCAGCATAGTGGCGTAACAAGGGGGTGCTTAGGGTGTTCGACCCCCACCCCCCACGAGCTTTGAAAAATAGTATATAATTATGACCATTGGGCCTGTAACATCCCCTTCAGAGAAAAATAACTGTAATATAAATCAGTAAAGCTAAATACTCCAAAATAAGTGTAAAATGTGGAAAAAATTATATAGGCCTATATATATTTTGCTTGTCAAATCCGACCGAGATTGATGAACCCTTCCCTGGCCCCTGCAAAACATAAATTCACTACATTTTGTATACTGAGGCCAATGATATATGAGGCCTATTGTGGGCAGTTACATTGAACATTCTATATCGTTTCCTAGACTTAATGTCTAAGAGAAGAGAAGTACATACAAGCAAATAGTTTTAATGTTTATTATGTATTCAGGTCTGTAATGTAAAACTTAAATGTAAATGAATGTGCACGGATATATACGATTGCCCATAGCAATCTATACATTAAAGATTACATTAATGTTTATATCATCATTTCAATTCGTTTTAACATTCAATAAATGTCAATTTTAATTCTGCATGTAATGTAATGCTTAAAGAAACATAGGCCTACTTCAAAAATCTGAATGTACTTATTAACAAGGATTTGTGATGAAAAATGTATCAACGCTTTCAGATGTAGGCCTACTGCCCCTTCCTCGTGTAATGTTGCGGACTATTCGTTTGATGTTGGTAGGAAACAAACAAAAACACAAACAAGTAAATAGCGGTAAGTTAAGTAATTATTGTTATATAAATGTTTTTCTATTACGGTTATAGAAGCTGGTATTCAACGAGATGAAAATTCCACTTATCACAGACCCACGGTGCGGAATGACCCAGCTTTGACCACAGACACAGAATCCAACCTTGATACAACGAATAAACAAAGAAACAAGTCGAAACTCCGTTCAAAAATACCAATTGAACAAATTCTAGAGGAAGACAGACCAACCAATGCAACTGGTAGTGGTGAGTATGATCAATAGTGTCAATAGAAAACATTAATTTTTTTCGCACTGCGGCAGTACCGATAGTCAATTCCATGTGGCAGTACCGATAACCATTTCCACATAAAATACTCTTTATCTATTCTTGCTCTGGTGTTGTCCCTAAATATGAACTGTATTATTTTAAACGGATTCAAACTCTTTTTGCCAAAGCTCTTGACTTTTCTGGTTCATCCTCTATTTCGAGGTAGACCTATTCATCTAGAACAAAAATGCTCTCCACTATCTCCAAAATCGTAACATCGAACACCATTTGCAGTTTAATTTAATTAAAGCTGGTTACTTTCCTTGTTGACAATCACAGTTCGACGTCGTTTCCTCTCCTGCTCGCACTAACCGTTTAAAATCTTTGTTTTTTCACTTAACTATCTTTACAACTTGACCAATCTGAAATTTTCCCTACCGACATTGCACTTGCTTAACCCTCTCCTGGTTGTAACTAATGAATTTATTTTGTAATAATCTATTTAATGTCACGTAGTATCGTAATTTAAGTGGATAATAACCATGTTGGCTACTGTAGCAATAGGCCTACAATCTTAAATTTGAATAAAAGCTACAAGGAATATATAAATAGTGCATCTTTACCTACTCCAAGCAATTGCAATATTTAATTATAAGAAACTCGAGTAAACACACCTAGGCCTACTTAATTTTTATAACGCAAAACCAATATCAAATTGATATACTTGTTTCCATTAGGCCTATTGTGTTTATTGTGATTAAAATTATTAAGAAAATTAAAGTTAGCTGATTTTTAGATTTATTAAATCTATCAAATGTAGTCCTACATATTTTCATTTTTCTTCGACCTTTTGGTTCCATTAGTAATGAATTATATTGCCATAACGAGGTACGGTAATGACATTAAACTATTGAAGATATTATATACTTAAGTTGTCACCATCTGACAAACTCATGTTGCTGTAAACTATGTGGCTGGTCCTCAGGCCTCACAAGACAACACCTCCTTGTCTGCCAATGGATCACGGTGGACATGAGTGTCCGCTCCAACATCATCAGGGTTTGAAAAATTGCTGTATGCAATTAAATGTAAAAAAACCGGGAAGTTGACTAGTAAATTGCTTCATTTCTAATTCATCCACATTTAATTGTGATTTTACTTGCACTGTAATTTTTCGTCTCTGGCTCACGAGACGACTCAATCAGAAAGTGAATAAAATGCATCAGAACAACATTGAAGATATTCACAAACGCAGAAGCTGACTTTAACTTCCTTTTTGTAAAAAGTTCAGCGTTTATCCAAACTTTATTACAATTACATTATTTAACTACAATATGTTTTATAAATACCTTTTTCTGAATAACACTATGTTTAATATTGACAGGTGTTAGTAGGATTAATTGCAATATTTAACTAGATTAAGTAATAATAATAAGTGACATAAGTACAAACAATAATTACAAAAAGTACTTTTTAACCATTCTAACCACTACTTAGAATACTACTACTAAGATTGTTTTACTACACTTAACCGCAATACACGTAAAACAACCAATCGAATAATTTTACTTATATTTAAGATATTTGTGAAAGGTGATATGTCAATTTGATGAACCGAATAATAATTAACAATCACGTATCCTCTCGAGTGACAAGGTGAGGTTTCGCAAATTTACGAAATACGATAACTAAAAACGATGCGTTACACTACCATTTTTTTAAAAAAAGTTGCTAAATGTCTTCAAATATGCAGTATATCAAAATTTCTACCAATGAATTGTTGATGATCGTCGTAAAATACTGGGCAAATGTGCCAGATATTCACTGTTCGTTACAAGAATGTATGATGTATCCGTTTTCGTTTTCGTATTTTTTGCGAAACCTTAATAATTTACGTTTAAGAAACAATAATGCCTAAAAAGAATCTTTCGTTTGCCGAAGCCCGGCCGGCCCAAAACTTCTATTGTCATGTCGCCATTTTAAAATTTCATATGTTCCCCTTTTTCGGAAGTACATATAATTATTCTGAAAATTGTAAGAAATCTAATTATGCTAATAATTTAATAATGCTAATAATAATAATAATAAGCTAATAATGTTATACCAAAAATATACTATAAAAATTGGGGAAATAAGGTGAAATGCCCAGCCAAACTTTAAGAATGAAACCTCAATAATTTACTTTCAAGAAACAATGATGCCTAAAAAATCTTTCTGTCGCCGAAGCCTGGCCGACCCAAAACTTCTATAATCAGGATCACCGTTTAAAAATTTCATATCTTCCTTTTTTTCGGATAAGTACATGAAGTTACAATTGTAAGAAATAAAGTTATCCTGAAAATTGTAAGTAATGAATAATGTTATACCAAAAATATACTATTAAAAAATCAAATTTGGGAAATAAAGTGAAATGGCCAACCAAACTTTAAGAAGTTTGTAGCTGAGAAACTAAATTCAACAAACACTCTCACTAATCTAAAACTAAACATTTGTATTTTACAATTCTTCGATCTAGAACAAAAAACTAGTAATTTATTAGTTTTTTCCATCATCAACTTTATCGTTACATTATGATATTAGCGAGGTTTCGTAAACTGACGAAATACGAAAACAAAAACGGATACGTCACACACCAATTTTTGAAAATTGCAAAATATGTTAAAAAATATATCAAATTTTCTACCTATGAATTGTTGATGATCGTCGTAAAATACTGACTAACTGTGACAGATATTTAAGGTGTTCTATTCAAATGTTACAAGAATGTATGACGTATCCGTTTTCGTATTCGTACTTTGTAAATTTGCGAAACCTCACTATTGTGCTTACAATAATATTATATGTTAATATTTTTAGCCTGTGAAACAGATAATGGACGGTTCGTACATGGTCAACGTTGGCACCCTAATGTGTACCCATTTGGACTTATGAATTGTATTGTATGCCATTGTATGGTAAGATTGAATAAATCCTTTCTATTTTGTCAAAATAAATGTTAATGTTTTAGCCATTGTTCTTCTGGACTTCCATTTTTTAATGTTTAAATGCCGAAATATCACTAATTAGAAACTTGCATTAGAGCACCAGGGTAGTTCTGAAATGAACTGTTGAGTTTATGACGTTTCCTTCAGTATACTTCGATCATCCTTACGAGTAAGATTGTCGAAAACTTGAGAAACTCAACTGTTCTTTTCAGAATTTACATACATGGTGTACACACACTTTATATAGGCCTATCAGTTAATTATCAGATTTGTTACTTTTCTTGTTGTACGCTGCCTATCAACGATTTATAAGTGCCAAAGTGCTAGATAAAATCTGTTTTTAATTAAATAAAGATTGGTGTGGAAAAGAACACAGAAAATTGTGTTGGCATTCTACTGTCGACATTCTACTATCAGTGTAGAACCCTCATATTAACCGTACTTGTAGTATTATCCACGTAACGCTTAATGTTTACGGTAGTTAGGCCTACTACAATTATCTATTTATTATATTGAAAACGAATACGAATAATAATTCAATTAAATATGGAATATACAAAACATAATAAAAAGGAAAGTGATGAAAAGGAGTCCTAAGAAACCAACGTGGGTTTGTACAGTGTGGGACCCCTGACTTAACTACATTTAATTATTTACACTATTTTTATTAATTTGTATAACTTAACATTTCAGTTAACAGTAAAAATAAAAAAGGCCTACATACGTTACATGATAAAAAAAAAACACGGTAGAGGTGTGGTAGCACAGTGCATAATAAAAATTAATATTTACTAAGTAGAAATTGTTTAAGGTTACGTTTGAAACAGAACTGTACTGGATCTTTTTATTTTATCGTTTAGTGAATTGCAAAGCTGTGGCCCAAAAGAGATAGCATTAAGGCTTGTACAAGTGAGATGTCTCTTTTTTGGATGTAATAGATCTCTTTGCATTTTGTATTGTAGCTATGAGAAGATATTTCATATTCAAAAATTTCTACAAGACGAGCATTTAAATTATGTACAACTTTAAACATAATTATACCAAGCTGATATAACTTAATATCATCTATTTTAAGTAAACTATGTTCACGGAAGGTTTTCGAAACAGTGTCTGTGTACAATTTCCATGTGATTGCACAAATGGCTTTTTTTTAAAGTACAGTATGGTGATATCAGTAATGTTGGATAAGTATTACACCATGCTACGTTACCATTATTCAAATTGTTTCAACTAAAGATTTGTATATTTGTATTAAAGCTTCTATGGATAAAAACTGCCTAATTTTGTACAGAAGACCAACATATTTAGAGATTTTAGTTCTTATTTTTTCAATATGATTTTAAAAGAAATATTTTCATCAATATGGATTCCCAAAAATTGGGTAGAGTTAACTTTATCAATGGATTTATCATTTAAACGAACTTTTTATACTTATTATTTTCTTGAAGAATGGGAAAACAAATTGCAGTACGGTGAAATGTCGGAACGAAGATTTGGGTTGCAGTAATCCAGTGGTATTAGCCGGCCAGTGTTGCCAGACATGTTCAGGTAGAGCATATTACATTATTGATCACCTTAAACAGTAGTCGGCAATTTAAGTACTCACATAATACCTTGAATGGCTAGCCTGAATTAGGTCAATTAAATGACAATCCTATTAAATAGATAATTAAATTTTATAGCTAGCCGTTAGGGGCAGTGTATACTTTAAACTAATGAAAATAGTACTAATATGGTAAATGGTCAAAGCCAATATGGATTTACTATTACGTCGATCGTTGGCTACTATATAAGGCGTCATTCATTGCGCCACAACCGTTGCATTGAAAGGTTACCGATGTGCTTAAATGCTCTTCAAAATATCTTTCTAAAATTTTGATTTTACGACACGAAGCTAATTAAACATAAAAATAGGACATACTAGCATAATTTTTATTGGTTTAATTATTATTATATTAAAACACAGTAACTTCGAATGACATAAAGATCGAATTTTCGATCTATTTTGATCCTTTTCAAGAACACTGACCAGTAAAATCATACAAATTTAAAATATTCTATAAAACAATAAAAATAATAATAAAATAAACAAAATAATAAAATGCTTTTGTAAATATTTGAATATATATAAAGATGGATAAGTCAAGTTTTAACAAAACAATTAGTTTCCAATTGTACATTTTTTGGGCTTTTACTAAGTACTGTTATATTCTTTCTATTCCCTTAACTTCTTACACTAATGTGGACTTTCCTTTCCAACGAACTTCTTTTCGCAAAACTTATTTGTAAAGATTGCTCATTCTCACCCTACTCTACTATATTCTTCCAATTAAACATTATTCCTTTTGAAAAAAAGGCAACAATATTTTATCGTTAACTTTATTCGTTAAGTTGTCAAATTTCACGATCTTAATTCCTCTCTTCCTCGAGTCCTATTGCTATTAGAACTATCAATATGTCACTTCCGACAAATATATCAACTCCGTTTTCAGGCTGAGATTTCTAGTTTTCTCAATTCTAGCCTTCCTTAATCTCGTTTACTTATTAATTTAAATATTAACACCTTTCTGCCTTCCCATTTTTTAAACTTAAAATCATAATGCAGATATGTTAATTCGATGTTTTATGATATTGTTAGGCCTATTGTCTGTTGTATTTTAGATGCGGATAATTGCCCTGCATGGCATATAGCGAGTAAAAATTGAAATTAAATTTGTGAGGTGTCACCACAAAATGAGTCACTTTGTACAGAAAACCAAAATTAAGTTATTGTTGTATTTAAATAGAAGAAATTATACGCTTTATAACGGTTTTTAAATGAAGTTCATAGCTCCAGTATAACCAGAGGAAAATCAGTTTAAAACATGGTTGTATGAAAACACACTTTTGAGAAAATCGACTTTAACGACAGACAACTGTTGACTTCCTGTATATTTTACCATTGATTTTGAAATAACAGCCTTTACAAATGTACTTCAAACACATGTTTATTGTAAATAAACATAAACAGAAAGTTTGTAATCATCTTAATTTCTAAACTTAACAAAACAACAGGAATCTCATTTTTGTGAAATTATGACTTTCTGTCTATTTTTTGAATATCTTGAAATGGCCTGGCGTACAACAAGACTCATTTTGTCATGACACCTCACATTTATCTTTTTGAACATCCTAATATCTGAAGGAATGAATGTTGGTTATAGTTCTAAGTAGAACTTCACCTCCATACATGTTTCTAATTCTAGGACCTAATGTTCTATTCTTGTTTAGTATTTTGGAACTTTTATATTCTAGACTATGTGTTCCCATTTTATACCACAGTGTAAATTATAAGATGCTCTAGTCAATGTATAATTGTTTATTTTCGTATGTTAGAAAATAACAAAGTTCCGTATGGAAATAAACCCTCAATAAAAGCAGAACCACCAATGTGCCTTCAACAGCGAGAGAATGTTGTCGTGTATTCCGCAACAGAAAAAGAGAAACGATCCGCTTCCAAGGGTCAGGAGGTCAGCTACATAATTCAACAGATTAAAGAAAACACTGTGGACATCCATCAATGGATACTGAATAGCAATGGTAAGAAAGAACCACCAATGTATTGTTTATTCTGGAAATGGTATTGCCACTGTGCAAAGCCGCAAATCTTCAGAAATAACTATTATAGCATGCGAATCACATGTACACATCATGTAGAAAATAACTAACTTCCTTGCTATCTCAGCATAAATTTACATAGATTTTATTTGTTCAAGAATACATTTTGACGGGTAAAATAGTTTTCGCTTCAAAAGCGACAAACATCTGAAAATCTGATACCACCACGTGGTAATAGTGATATCAAGTAGTATTGAGTTACAACGAATCGTATCTTCGCAAAAATCTATTTTTTTGGGATAAAACTCGTTTTTCTCGGTGTTTTCACAAAAAAACTGTTATGGATTTTTTCAAAGGTAACTGCAGCGATACATTATTAAATTGGTGTTTTTAATCGTAATTAAATTGCAAACACAAATTTTTACGTTTTAGCGTGCGTATAGCATGGCGTACGTGTAGAAACACTGTGTACGCTTGTTAATCTCTACATGCATATGTTTTGTATTTTCTTTCTGTACGCGCGCATTATGCTTTTTCCTATAAGCCTTTTCACGGTTTCAACTAAGTATGTGCAAGATTAAGGTGAAGTTATAGAACGACGCGCGGTAATTATATTCTTTTAATAAGCCGCGCGCCGTTTTATGACTTGATCCTAATTATGCCCATGCGCAGTTGGAACCGAGAAATGGCTTATTTATTAATCTGTCACGCGCGTGTTTTGCGTACCTTTAAGCGCCTTTCTGTACGTGCATTTAACAGCCTGTGTCTCTTCGTGATGTCAGTGGCGATGTTAAGTACCAGAGTAATACCTAAGATCTTACGATGTAAAGATAGCGCGCTGGCCGATTTTTCCATGGAATTTAATACGCGTAGAACGCCATCTAAAGCTCAAATCTACTCTTTATCAAAGATTATAGAAAGTAAAGATAGAACACTCGAATAATTCGCGTGGATATTTCTGTAACAACGCAGGGCGCTCA